>CAMZMU010000084.1:29529577-29660152 GCA_947311845.1 Poa pratensis
AAATATTAAATTTCATTTTCCACTTAAGAAAGGGATGGAACACTTCCCTAGAAAGAGAATGAGGTCATCTTTGGTGTCTTGTGTTAAGTCAAGTGATTTGGATGTTGCTAAAATTGATAATACTTGATCTTTTTGCTATTGTGCCTAGCTAAAAGGCGTTAAAGAAAAGCGCTTATGGGAGGCAACCCATTGTTTTTACTTTCAGTTTGTTTTATTTTATTTGAGTCAAGGTTGCTGTTACTTTGGTAACACTTCCTTTGTATCCTTTTATTTTCGTTTTTGTGTGCCAAGAATAGCCTCTAATGAGAGGAAAGTGAAATTATGTGTTTTGCTGTCCAGAAACAGATTTCTGTTCGTCACCGTACGAAATTCTAAAAATCACAGAATGATCTGGAGCTGTAAATTTTGACAGCAAGCATTGGGTTTTTCTACCTTTCGTTAGTTTTGAGTTTTCTGATTCGAGGTGTCCTAGTAGCTCGAAAAAAATCATCTTTGCGTTTGTTCTGTTTTTGACAGATTCTGTCCAAGTTTTTGCATTGCACCTTTTACGGGCAAAGTGGAGTTCTTCTATCCACGGAACATCACTTAGATCTTTGTGACAGTACCTAATGTTTAGAAACAAGTTTATGCAATTTGTCAAGTGAGAACTGAAGGTGGATTATTTTGTTTGAGGACTAACCCCTCTAATAAGTTTGTGATAAGTTTTGTGTGAAGGAAGTTTTCAAGTGTTGAGAGAACGAGGTGATGAAAGAAGATCAAGAAGGGATTAAAGCTCAAGCTTGGGGAGGCTCCCCTGGACCTCCACCAAATATTCAAGAAGTCTCAAGCGTCTAAGCTTGGGGATGCCCAAGGCATCCCCTTCTTCATCGACAATTAATCAGGTCGATCCCATGAAACTATATTTTTATTCCTTTACATAATATGTGTTGTTCTTGGAGCGTCATTTATGTTTTGCTTTCAGTTTTGTTTTGTTTTGTTTTGTTTGCTGGTACTTTTCAATAAATGGATCCTTGCATTCTTGTGTGGGAGAGAGACACGCTCCGCTTTTTCATTATACACTCATGTTCTTCACTTATATGTGTAGAGTGTTTAGCTTTTTATTATCTTAGCTTCTAGCTCTCGTTTTTCATGTATCTCTTGTTCAGAGCTATTAGTTACTTGTAGTTAGGTTGTACTCTCTTGTGTTACATGCTATTTGCTTAGAGAGTTGTTTCAAATAAATTGATTGGTGTTTGCTTGAAAGGGAACTATCATGTAGGAAGTGGTAAAAGAAATTCAAATAGCATTGTCTTGAATTATTTGATGCTTGTCAATTGTTTTGAGATATAAATTAGATGAATGCTTAAACTTGTGGATCATTTGCTTAAGAATGGACTAGTGGAGAAATACCGTAAAGCTTAGAATTATGATACTTGTTCTGATTGTTATTTCTCAAAGTCTAGATATTCTTTTTGCAAAGCATGTTTGGTTGACAAGGGAGACATGTGAGTCTAATGGTTATGCTTAATGTATATCTTGTGGTCATTCATGTATTCGGTTGTTAATATGTATTTGCTTGACACCTTGCTAAGCCTAAAAACTCTGTACTGAGAGGGAATGCTTCTCGTGCATCCAAAAACCTTGAGCCAAATATCCATGCCATTCGTGTCCACCATACCTACCTACATGTGGTATTTCCAAGCCACTCCAAGTAAATTTTTCGTGTGCTACCTTTAAATATTCAAAATGTTATTACTTCCTTTTTGTGCCTCTACTACTAAGCTCATGAGGAAGTAGTGGGTGGTCTTTATTGCATTTGTTGGACAGACTTATTTCAGGACTTGTATGCTTCATCTACTTGTCCATTAATTTTGCAAAAAGAGCTGGCAAAGGGGTGCCCAGCCCCATAAAAGATAAATTACAACTTTCACCAAAAACTCTCCTCACATTTTGTTCCTGTGAATTCAGTCAAACATCTGCATGTGTAAACAAAGGAGATAAAGAGGAATGATCTGCTTGCTGCAGAAATAACGTTCCTCATGGAGCCGCTCTTAAAAGTCTGTCTAGCAAATGTAGTAATGCATTGTTCACTATCATTCGTTGACCATAGTATGCATCTCTCAAATAAATATTTTTATGTCTCTATATGCTTTCAAAAACTAAAAAGCTCTAGCACACGATTAATCTCTGCTTCCCTCTGCGAAGGGCCTTTCTTTTACTTTTATGTTGAGTCAGTTTTCCTTTCCAATCTTTATCTCTCAAGCAAATGCATAGTATCAATTGAGGTACAAGTCTACTACATGCTATCTTTATGTTTAACTGTGAAAACTTTATATTGACATTATCTTAAGATAAATAAGTTACAAGTTGAAGCTTCTGCTGAAAACTTAAATCTTCCTTTGTGTTGGTTGAGCACCTTTGCCGAAAGTTTATTGCTTTGTGAACTATCAAGCATGACAAGTCTTATAATTTTCATGTCTCCAAAGTACTATCCATGAAAAATTCTTGCTTAGATGTTACACATGGTTAATCATTATTTGCTTTATGCCAACTATAGGCCATTGACTTGGATCACTTCATTCAGTTCATATGCTTTACATTACTTGATCATAATCGTGTTGGTAGCATGTCACTACCAAAATTATTTTGTTATCATTTACCTACTCGAGGACGAGCAGGAATTAAGCTTGGGATGCTGATACGTCTCAAACGTATCTATAATTTTTGGTTGTTCCATGCATATTATATATCATTGCCACATGCTTTTATAATGTTTTTATATCATTTTGGCACATTTTTATGGAACTAACCTATTAACAAGATGCCCAGTGCCAGTTCCTGTTTTTGTTGTCTTTTTGTTTCAGAAAAGCTCGCGGGAATTTTTTCAGAATAAGCTGCCAATTTACATGATTTATTTTTACGAAGAAACAAAGACGGAGCCAGGAGGGCACCTGCAGGGGGGCCTACAGCCCCCAGACGAACCCCAGGCGCGGCCCTGCCTAGGCCACGCCTGGGCGCCACCTGGCCGACTCCGGAAGCTTCTCGAGTTGCCCTTTGGTCTATAAATTGTCTTCCTCCCGAAAACCCTAGGTACCCGATCATATTTTCCAGAAAAGTTCCGAGGCCGCCGCCGTCGCCAATCTTAGATCGGGAGGGTTCTGAAGCTCTTCCTGGCACCCTGCCGGAGGGGAGATCGTCACTGCAGGCATCTACACCACCATGCCTGCCTCCGGAGTGATGCGTGAGTAGTCCACCACGGGACTACGGGTCCATGGCAGTAGCTAGATGGTTGTCCCTTCTCCTTTGTGCTCCATTGTTTAGATCTTATGAGCTGCCTACATGATTAAGATCATCTTTATGTAATACTATGTGTTGTGTTTGCGGGGATCCGATGAATTATGGAGTCTTGACATTATGGTTCAGTTTAGCTATGATATGTTTTATTTATGATCTTGCATTCTCTCTGATGCTTGTGTATGCTTTGGCTGAAGTAATTACTTGTGTCAGTAGAGGGAGTATTTATGCTAGATAGTGGGTTCATGCCTCTCTTGTTCGAGCTCGAGTTGACAGAAACGATTGGAACTTGTGATGTGTTGTTGCTACTAGGGACAAAACAGCGGTGTTTATTGTTTTATATTGTACTCATTGCTTACATTACGCACCTTGCTTATTGCAATTATCTGTTTCTTGCAACTTAATACTTTCGGGTGACATGCTGGATAGCGATCCCGGGGTGGATTATTAGTTATAGATGCAGTTGGATAACGGTCTATGTATTTTGACGTAATGCCCATATTAAATGAAACGGTGAACCATGTGTCATGATAGTATTGTGTTGCGCCCATGTTTGTCAGTTGCCCAGTTGTAATTTGTTCACCCAACACGTTTATCTTTTGGAGAGACACCACTAGTGAACTGTGTACCCCGGTCCTATTTTCCTACATTGCTTACAACCGTTGTAATAGCTTTTCGTAGTCATTTGCTCGTTGGTTTTTTTTGCTCTCATAATATTTTCCATCATACGTTTAATCCTTTGTGTTCAGCAAGCCGGAGAGATTGACACCCTCTCTGTTTCGTTGGGGCAAAGTAGTTTGTTCGTGTGTGCGCAGGTCCACTTCAACAGCTCTTTTTCGGCGCCATTGCCATTGTCACTTAGCCGAAGCCTTCTCCAAGTCCTACTAGTTCGATAACCTTGGTTTTGTAATCAAGGGAAAATTACTGCTTTGCTACATGATACGCCCAAAACGTATCGGCTCTCCCGAACACTTTTGCTATTGTTTTTCCTCTAATTTGTGTGATTTGAATGCAACTAACACGGAACAACGCTATTTTCAGCAGAATTGCCTTGGTGTTTTATTTTTGTGCAGAAAGTCAAAGTTTCGGCAAAAATCCCAAAAAATCCCAGAAGTCCTATTTTTCCAGAAGACCCGCGAAGCCAGAAGACGAAGCGGAGACGGAGCACACGGGCTCCTCACCACCCCTCGGCGCGCTAGAGGTGGGGCCGCGCCCTAGGGTGGTGTGGCCGCCTCGTGTGGCCCCCGACGAGTCGACGACGCCTTTTGGACTACATATTCCCTTCGACCTAAAACGCTCGACCCCTGGACGATTTTACGAGAAACACTTCCACGCTCCGCCGCCACCGAAAACCTTAATACGGGGATCAGAAGTTCCGTTCTGGCACCCTGCCGGGACGAGGTTTCGGAGGAAATCATCGCCATCGTCATCAGCAACGCCTCTCCATCAATCATCCATGATTCCCCCATCCATGTGTGAGTAATTCCCGCTGTAGGCTGAAGGGGATGGTAGGGATTGGATGAGATTGTTCATGTAATAGATGTCAGATTGTTAGGGCATGGTACCTAGTATCCATTGTTAGTGCTATTTATCATTGTTGCAACTTGTTGTGCTTAATGCTTGACACTTAGGGCCCGAGTGCCATGATCTCAGATCTGAACATGTTATTGATTCATGAGTATAATTATGCTTTAGATCTTACCTGCAAGTTGTATGCACCTGTCGTTGTCCGAAACCCGAGGCCCCAAAGTGACAATAATTGGGATAACCAGAGGGGAAGGTTTTGACTTGAGGATCACGTGTGTTCACGGAATGTTAATGCTTTGCTCCGATACTTTATTAAAAGGGGTATCTTAATTACCAGAAGTTTCCTTAAATGGCCCAGCTGCAAACGGACTGGTAGGACAAAAGATGCCGTGCAAGTTTCTCCTTGCGAGCACGTACGACTAAATACGGAACACATGCCTATGTCTGTCTAGTACTTTGGATGCTTTGTTATTATTTACCTGCAAATGCCCTGTGTTATGACTATCACATGAGCTATCTTATTCATGCAACGCCCGTTCATCCATCCCTATGCCTACAATATTTTAATCCTGCTGTTTTCCATAATCACTACTGCTGTCTCTATTACACTGCTGCTACTGCTACTTCACTGCTACTACTGTTATATCACTATTGCTACTGATAATTTGTGCTAAGCGAGTTTACTTCCAGGTACAGCTGAACTGACAATTCACCTGTTAAGGCTTATATTTATTCTTTGGCTCCCCTTGTGTCGAATCAATAAATTTGGGTTTTACTTCGCTCGAAGACTGTTGCGATCCCCTATACTTGTGGGTCATCAAGACTATTTTCTGGCGCCGTTGCCGGGGAGCATAGCTTTATTTATAAGCTCATCTGAAAGTGATATTGTTCGCTGCAAGTTATTAATTATGGCGAAACCTCGTGATGAGAGGGTCACCATATTGCCATCCACTACAAGGAAAGGTACAACTCTAAACACTTCTGCTGCTCTTGATTCACCGTCGGTTATAAGTCAACTTATCACACCACCGCATACTCGTGTTTCACGTGCCACCACTGCTGAATCTGAAAATGTTCCTGATGAATTTGATGATGCTTCTACTGTGCTTGATGAAAGTTGTTCACTAGGTCCTTTTCTAGATGCCACAATTGCTAAATCTAGACAAATTGAAAATGCTGAAATGCCTAATGAGAATCATATTACACCTGTTGATTCACCTGAGTCGATAGAACATCCTAGTGATGATCTCGAGGAAGCCTATGTTGAATTAGATGATGAATTTATTGAAGAGTGCATAAATTGTGATTCTTCTAAAGATGCTAATGTCATAAGAAATCTTATTGAAAGACGTGCTGTTAATTATAAATTGTCTCCTGGTCCTAAGTTTGCTACGTCTCCCATAAATATAAAAGATAAGGAATATGATTTCTCTGTGGACCTGTCACTTATACCTACTATTGAGAAAGAACCTTTGTGAGGTACTGAAAATGAAAGTGCTATAGAACACATGAATAAGCTTTCTTCTTTAAGTAGCTTGTTTTCTGATGATGATAAGAAACGCAGTTACTTTGTTACTAAATTTTTCCTTTCACATTAAAAGATGAAGCTAAAACTTGGTTTAATAATTTATCTCCTGGATCTATTGAAAGTCCTCTAGGTTTGATTAATGTCTTCTTCCAGAAATATTTTCGTGCTAGTGCTCAACATGCTGCTTTGCAGAAAATCTTTAACGTCAGGCAAATAAAGGAAGAGAAAATGCCTGAATCCTGGGCGAGGTTTTGTTCTTTAAATAGAGCTCGGCCTGGGCACAAACTAGCTAAAAATGAACTTCTTGATATATTCTATAATGGACTAACTGTTGAATCTAGGATCTACCTAGATAGTTGTTCTGGTTGTGTTTTCAGGAAAAGGACTCCGGATGAAGCTGAGGAACTAATGGCTAAAATAAGCCAGAATCATGAAGATTGGACTATACCTGAACCAACTCCGATGCCCACACCAAGGAAAAGAGGTGTTATTGAACTGAATGATGAAGGAATGAGAGAAGCCAAGAAATTTCTTAAGGAGAGAGGGATTAAATCTGAAGAGGTGAAAAATCTGCCGCCAATAGAAGAATTATGTAAGCCAATTCCTCACCCATCCACAATTGAGGTACATTCTCTCCAATATTTCGATGATATGGATATTCCTTATCCTAAGCCTCCTGATCAATGCTTAGATGAATTTGATAATTTTATTATTAAGCAAGATCATTTTAATATGAGGGCGCAAAATCATTTGTTAGAAAATTCTCGTATTATTAGTAATTTGCATGATGTTTTGGAAAGAACTGCTAATGATGTTAAAGGACTTGTTAAACATTTTCATATGGTTCAAACCCAAATAGAGCAAGTTGCTAAGGTACAAAAAGATCTGTTAGCTAATGCTTCTAAAAATGATGATAAACATGCTGTTGGTATAGAAACTAGAGGTGGTGCTTCTACTCAGGATCCTTTGTATCCTGAAGGACATCCTAAAAGAATTGAGCAAAACTCTCAACTAGCTAATGAAACTGGTACTTCTTCTAAGAAAAAGAAGAAGAAACATAAACATGTTGTAGAGTCTCCTGAACCAATTAAAGACAAAGAACATGTTAATGATCCTAATTGTATATCTGTCTCTGATGCTGAAACTGAAAGTGGTAATGAACATGCTAATGATAATGATAAGAACAATGCCTCTGATAAAGAAGAAAGTGAAGAGGAACCTGAAAAGCATTTTAAAAATAAAAAGTATACTAAAGAGGATTTTATTGCTAAGAAACATGGTAATGAGAGAGAACCTTGGGTACAAAAACAAATGCATTTTCCTAATAAGAAACATAAATCAAAGGAAGAAGAACACTATAATAAATTTTGTGAGTGGATGAAACCTTTGTTTTTACAAATTCCTTTGACTGATGCTATTAAGTTGCGTCCTTATTCGAAATATATGAAAAATATTGTCTCTAACAAAAGAAAGATTCCTAATGAGGAAATTTTTACTATGCTTGCTAATTATTCTTTCAATGGTAAGGTTCCAAAGAAGCTTCGAGATCCAGGTATACCAACTATTCCTTGTTCCATCAAAAATAATTATGTTAGAACTGCTCTGTGTGATCTTGGAGCAGGAGTGAGTGTGATGCCTTTCTCTCTTTATAAAAGGCTTTATTTGGAGAAATTGATACAAACTAATATATCTTTGCAAATGGCGGATAAATCTACTGCTGTCCCTGTTGGTATACGTGAGGATGTTCCTGTTCAAGTGGCTAACAATTGTTTAATTTTAACTGATTTTGTTGTGCTGGAAATGCCTGAAGATGATAATATGTCTATTATTCTTGGGAGACCTTTTCTTAACACTGCAGGGGCTGTTATTGATTGCAATAAAGGGAAAGTCACTTTCAATGTCAATGACAAAGTTATATGGTGTGAATTCAATTGCAAATTTTAGTACTGTCAAAGTGGGAAGTATTGATTGTCCTATATATGACCATTATGAAGGATATCAAAATATTATGGTTGGATCAATAGCTATACAATTTAAGGTAAAATAATTGTTTCATGTAGTTTAATTCTTTTATGCCATATAAAATGTATTTGGTGGCAAGACTTGGTCAACCTTGTTAACAAATGTGTTTTAAATGCATAAAATTGTTAAACAACATTTTCTTTCCATCCTTTGTTTTACCTGCTGTTTTGTTACTGTGTTTAATTTTTTTTAGTGATGCTTTATCCCTTTATAATTTTGTTTCTACTTTATATTCATTATTTAAACACACAGAATTGCTCAAAAATAAAAGTTTTCAAAAATTTCTGGAAAAATTCTACAAATCTTAGTTTTTAAAATGGAACGTGGGAGCACCTGGGGATGATCAGGGGGACCCACCATGCCTCCACGCCACCCCTCGGCGCGGCAGAGCCAGGGGCGCACCCTGGCATGGTGTGGGGCCCACCTGGCTCTCCACAAGGTGAGATTCCTCCCCATCCTTTCTCTCTCCTGACCAAACACTCCATAATTGCGCAAACCCGTGTTCTTGATGTTCTTGCTCGAGATTTTCGATCTCCTTGCTCAGCCCATCTTTGCTGCTGAGATTTGGACCATTTGCTCTCCGGTATGTGACTCCTCCTATTATCCAAGTAGAATTTTGTTTGGTGTTGTATATCTTTAGTATTCAGTTGCTGTAGATTGCTGGTTAAGTGAGCTTGCATGCTTGTTCTATGCTTAGATTAATTAGTTTTGATGCATGTGTAGTCCTCTTGCAAGTCTCTATAGTTGTTTCCTTGAAGTAATTACTCCAAAATCATTTTTTATGAGGTTTGTTAAAAATTTCAGAAAAAGAAGATGGATGGAAATATGCATGAACATCAACCTCATGTCGAGGAATTGGAGGTGCAAGAAGTCATGGGAGTCAACCGTGAAGACTCCGTGTTCCCTTCGATTTATCCATGTTACGATTTTATGACTGCTGCAGGTATCTTGCAGGATTTCAACATGCTAATCTCTAATGCATGGATGGAGCATGACGAGGGGTTAACTCATCAATACCCATAGTTCGGTACCTAGGGTTGTGATTAGAGGGGAGAGACGTGGTGGTGCTGGTAGTATCGTCGGCTGACAAGCGAGGTTTACCCAGGTTCAGGCCCCCGGAGGGTAACACCCTACTTCCTGCTTGTCTGGTTATTGATGTATGAGGTGTACAATGGAGCTACAGCAATGTCCCTGCGAGATGCAATCTTGCCAGGGCTATGGTGGTTCGAGTATTGCTTGCCCTAGATCGGCGGCCCTCCCAGCCTTTATATAGGAGGCTGGGTCTCGGGGATTCGCAACCGACTAGGTTTACAGGTAAGGTAGGTTTTTGCCGACTTAGGGTTTACTAAACTTGGAGCATATGTCATCTTCTTGGGCCACCTTCGTGGGCTTTGGTCGAGGCATGTCCATGGGCCTTAGCTCATACGTGCACCAGGTATCCTTATAGCAGACACCCGAAGGGTACATCCCCGTCAGAGCAATTCGTTGCTAATGAACCGGATCAATATGCAAAGCTGACTATGTCAGTTGTGCAAAATTTTAGATTTAGTTGGTCTCTGCCTATCCCCATGGTTCATTATAACATTTACAATGTAGCTGTCGATTTGTCCCTTCATAATTTTTGCACAGCTATTAATGTACCACATTGGGGATCGCATGAAAGGGACCTTTACTCAGAAATTTGCCAAGGAAGAAGCTTCTCAGCTGAGAATGGTAAAATTCAAAATATTCAACTTCCAGCTATTCGATATTTTGCCTATTACATTGGTAAGTGTGTTCTAGCTAGGAAAAATGCTAACAAATTATCTACATATGACTTGGCATTTCTTTCTGCTGCTTTGAAGAGTGATAGAACTTATAACTTGGGTGCCATGATAGCGTACCGTCTCTCTGCTAACCGTGAAAAAGGGGGTATTTGCGGTGGCCTTATTGCTTCCCGTTTGTTAGACCATCATAAATTGGGACCACATCACCTTGATATTGTGCTTCCTAGGGATAGACTTTATATTAACTCCATGATAAGTCACCATTTTGTTCCCCGCAGGTCCACCATTGATGATTTATCTTATGAATTGGTTTTTGTTAAGAATTCTGGGCGCAGAGTTAAAAACTCTGATCGAATACTTTGTTTGCCTGCACCTCTCTTGTTAAACCTTGATGCCAGGCAAGGATGGTCATTTTCGGAGGATGATCTTGATGCATATCTAGAGGAGCATGGCCCTCGCATAGAGCCTGAAGGAGGGCAACCTGAGGAAGATTTCACCCAGTCCTTTAGCATGGCGAGCTCCTCATATCAATATTTTGATTATGGGGTTTCTTCTTCTTCTTCTTCTTCGCAGGATCCTACTTATGATCAGGCTAGAAATGATTTACCAGGTTGGAGCTCCTACGCACGTCGATAATTGATATCCAACTTAGGCCAAAAGCCTAAGCTTGGGGGGGGGGGGGGGGGGAGGTACGCAGGTTCACCGACATCTCATTCACATTATCTTGTTCATATTATGTCGGTACTTTGTATATCCATGCTTCATTTCTGTTTCATTTCTTTTTCGCTATTCTTTCTTGTACTTGTTTTACTTTCACAAAACCCAAAAGACCAAAAATATTTCTTTTATTTTCTCTATCTTTTATCTTTTGCAATTCGAATTCTAGTTTGCTCTATCTTTTTAATTTCGATTCATTATTCAAAAATCCAAAAAGATTTCAATTTATTTATTTGTTTCTTTCCATGCTTTGTTTTAAAAAATCGAAAACCCAAAAATATTTGTTGTTCTTCTTCTGTTTTGTAAAGTTGTTGCAGAGTTCAACATACTTCCGTGACTCCACTTGGGGCTTGGTTATCATTTCATATCATTCAAGCCATGCAAGTGAAAAGCAATAATGACGATATGCGACAACCTGGATGTGGTAAAAGGCTGGTATGAACTCTATTTGTTTTTCATTTTTGTACATATACTTACCTATATGAACATGCTTAGCTGGTCATGGTAATGATTATGTTATTTAATGTTTGCTTGGTAGTTCATGTCTACTTATGATCAATCCCAACTTGCTAATAATGGATAACATGTCATGTAGATATTTGCTTGCATTGTTTTATTCGTAAAACGGTATGGCATTGTGGTATCCTCCTCTGAATGATTTACTTGAATCGACTTGGCACATGCTCACACATGTTTATGACTGGAACAAAAGTCAATTAAAGCCTCGATGATCTATTTTGCCTCAGAGTTCTAGTATCATTTTTATGCCTCCGTTAATTTTATTCTGTCGCAAGTATGATTATGACGGTTATTGCTCTCTTGGTTGTCGCTTCCCAGTCTATTGCTAGCCTTCACCTGTACTGAGCGGGAATGCTGCTCGTGCGTCCAAATCCCTAAAACCAAGTCATCCCAAAGAGTCCACCATAAATTCCTATGCATGGTATTTCAAACCATTCCAAGTAAATTTTCATGTGCTACCTTTAAAACCTTCAAAATACTTCTCATTTTGTGACACTGTTTTTAGTTCATGAGGACGTAGTAGTTGGGTTTGTTATCTTCCATGCTAAATTAAGTTTCCGACTTGCATGCTTCATCTGCTCGTCACTAATTTTGCAAAGAGCTGGTTAGACCATTATAACATCTAAAAAAGTAAAATAAATAGACACTCCTCCATGGTATGTGATTGTTGGCAGGCACCCGAGAATTCGGTTAGCCATGGTTTGTGTGAGCAAAGGTTGGGAGGAGTGTCATACTATATAAAAAGTGCATGCTATAAATGCCTAATTTCAATATCTCGGAACCGCTCTCAAAGCTTGTTTAGTATGGAAGATAACAAGAACTCTATTGCCAATTCGTTGACAGGAACAACCACCTCTCAAAACAATTTTACTTTTGTTTTAAAATAAAAAGCTCTAGCACATGCTAATCCCTGCTTCCCTCTGCGAAGGGCCAATCTTTTATTTTTAACGTTGAGTCACCATCCTTTCTTTGAGCACTTCTTCGAGAGCATAACTGTCATTCTTAGTGTAATGTGCTTGTCCCAGAATACGGTTGACTACGGTATAACTATGATACTTTTATCTTTGATATATCTTTTTATCTAGTCTTCACTTGAACTTCAGAGGTGCCTTGGCATTTATGTTTTGCTCTACAAATAAAATCAAGCGAGATACCACTTTACCATATCTTATTACGAACATTGCAATCCTGCGGATAGATTTATTTCATGTTATTTATTCTTAGTGTCTTGGTATCTTTTCATGGTTTACATAATTACTAGGTATCATTATCTGCATAGTTCCTATCATGAATTTCCTAGGATTTTGATCATATCATAAGTATGTATACATCATATGAAGGAAATGTGTTTGTAAAAGTTTTCTTTTATCGCGTTCAGTTGTTAACTGAATTGCTTGAGGACAAGCAATAAGCTAAGCTTGGGGGGAGTTGATACGCCCAAAACGTATCTACTTTCCCGAACACTTTTGCTATTGTTTTACCTCTAATTTGTGTGATTTGAATGCAACTAACACAGACTAACGTTGTTTTCAGCAGAATTGTCTCGGTGTTTTATTTTTGTGCAGAAAGTTAAAGTTTCGGGAAAAATCCTGAAAAATCCTAGAAGTTCTATTTTTCCAGAAGACCCACGGAGCTAGAAGACGAAGCGGAGACGGAGCACACGGGCTCCACACCACCCCTCGGCGCGCCAGAGGTGGGGTCGCGCCCTAGGGTGGTGTGGCCGCCTCGTGTGGCCCCCGACGACGCCCTTTGGACTACATATTCCCTTCGACCTAAAACGCTCGACCCCGGACGATTTTACGACAAACACTTCCACGCTCCGCCGCCACCGAAAACCCTAATACGGGGATCAGAAGTTCTGTTCTGGCGCCCTGCCGGGATGGGGATTCAGAGGAAATCATCGCCATCGTCATCACCAACGCCTCTCCATGAATCATCCATGATTCCCCCATCCATGTATGAGTAATTCCCGCTATAGGCTGAAGGGGATGGTAGGGATTGGATGAGACTGTTCTTGTAATATATGTCAGATTGTTAGGGCATGGTGCCTAGTATCCATTGTTTGTGCTATTTATCATTGTTGCAACTTGTTGTGCTTAATGCTTGACACATAGGGCCCGAGTGCCATGATTTCATATCTGAACATGTTATTGATTCATGAGTATAATTATGTTTTAGATCTTACCTGCAAGTTGTATGCACCTGTCGTTGTCCGGAGCCCGAGGCCCCAAAGTGACAATAATTGGGATAACCGGAGGGGAAGGTTTTGACTTGAGGATCACGTGTGTTCACGGAATGTTAATGCTTTGCTCTGGTACTTTATTAAAAGGTGTACCTTAATTAATAGAAGTTTCCTTAAATGGCCCCGCTGCAAACGGGCTGGTAGGACAAAAGATATCGTGCAAGTTTCTCCTTGCGAGCACGTACGACTAAATACGGAACACATGCCTATGTCTGTCTAATACTTGGATGCTTTATTATTATTTACCTGCAAATGCCCTGTGTTATGACTATCACATGAGCTATCTTATCCATGCAACGCCCGTTCATCCATCCCTATGCCTACAGTATTTTAATCCTGCTGTTTTCCGTAATCACTATTGCTGTCTCTACTACACTGCTGCTACTGCTACTTCACTGCTATTACTGTTATATCACTATTGCTACTGATAATTTGTGCCAAGCGAGTTTACTTCCAGGTACAGCTGAACTGACAATTCACCTGTTAAGGCTTATATTTATTCTTTGGCTCCCTAGTGTCGAATCAATAAATTTGGGTTTTACTTTCCTCGAAGACTGTTGCGATCCCTATACTTGTGGGTCGTCACTACATCAT
The DNA here is from genome assembly GCA_947311845.1 of Poa pratensis. Lineage (NCBI taxonomy): Eukaryota > Viridiplantae > Streptophyta > Magnoliopsida > Poales > Poaceae > Poa > Poa pratensis. Next base: position 29,543,766 of record CAMZMU010000084.1, read on the forward strand.
ACCTTCCTCTTGGGTCTCCCAGCGAACATATGATCCACGCTATCAGGGAGTTCCTGGCGAGGTCCGGCGAGGGTGATGTACCTCGCCCAGATGATGTTTTGGAGGTTCTGTTGCAGCCATGGTGCTCCTTGCCCTTCGCGGTGGGGTTGAAGCTGGTGTCCCTCGACGATGGGTAGGTGGGGTGGGCCGAGCGAAAGCTCTAGTAGTCTGTTGACGCCGGTGTCGGTGACGCCCGTGAGCGCCGTTTTCCCTCTTGGGGGCGATGCTGTGGCTTTACCTCACCTCCCTCGTGTTTGCTCCGGGTAAAAACCCTGGTCTTTGGACCCGACGGTGGCGGTGCTTCTGCGTCGTGACCTCCTTGGAGACACCGTCTTGGAGGAGGGGTCCCCTTTCTTCGCCATGGCTGTTTGAGTGTAAAGTTGGTGTCTTTCCGCAGCCGGCGATCTGATGTGATGTTGTCTTGCTCCTGTTCTTCGGTGGAGACACAACCTGCGGACACGGTGGTCCGATCCCGCCCCCTGGTGGCTGGCCATCTCTCTCACTTAAGGGTTTGGTACTCACCGTTGCCGGTGTTGTCCAATCCCGTCCCCTGGTGGCTGGCTGTTTCAGCAAGGGTTCGGTGCTCGCCGTTGTAGCCTGTCAGTGTTTCGTTCTCCGCTCGGCGCTGTGATGCTCGGCTTTCTCTCCTTCGGGCTCGACGTCTTCTGGAGGCTCTGATCTTTCGTCTTCGGCTTTCATCTTCGTTGTCAAGCTATGTGCCTATTGTCGGGGTCTCTTCGCCGGTGGCCCGTCCCTGCCCCTGGTGATTGGCTGTTTCACGCAAGGGTTTGGTGCTCGGCGTAGTGTAGCTTTTTTTCTTGTTTTAGCTTGTCTTTGCTCTGCTTTGTAAGAGGTTCTCCTCAACACCTTTGTATCCTGTGGCCGACTGGCTTTATTAATTTAAAGTTGGGTTGTATAGCCTTTGTTCTAAAAAAGTGGCCCACAAGATAAGTTTTTTTTTTGCGGAATTCACTCTAATTTTATAGTATGTCTTGGTAAATATAAGTTCTGTGCAGTTTGCTCCATATGTGATACAAGTATCTTGTAGATATAAATCTGTGATGCTATGTTAGCTAAAATCTGTGATGCTATGTTAGCTAAAATCTAACTTTTTCCAACCAATCTGATGTAAAATCTCAATGAAGTTGGTGCCGGATCCTGGTCTCCCAAACGTGTGGTACGTGCCTGGGGTTGTGGGAGCAAATAGATAGGAGGAAAAAGTCCATTTTAAACCCTGAACTCGTAGAGGCCGGGCGGTTTAAACCCTGAACTCCAAATCCCGGTCGTTCAAACCCTGAACTTAGCAATCCCGGTCTAAAATGAACCTTGGACATGTTTGTCAGAGAAAAAACACTCCGCGCGGGCCTGTTTTCAAAGCTTCTATGATTTCTTGGAAATCCAGGGGGTTTTCTGCAAGAAGATGACAGTCGTCTTCTTCCTTCTCACGGCCGCCGCAGCTGCTCGGTGTCTCGTCCGTTGCCGCGCTGCGCCAAGATGGACGCTACCTCCTCTCGACGGCCGCTACCGCCTCTCGACGGCCTATAAAGAGACCGCCGGTGCCGCCGTGGAACCCTAAACCTCACTTCTTCCTCTCTCCTTCTCCTCCGTTGCCAAACCCTAGCTCCGGCCCTAGCCTTGCGCTGCCGTTCCAAGCCACCCGAGCTACCTCGAGTGGCTCTGGACATTCTACTCGACGTGGGCGTTCTTCTCCTTGAGTGGTTCTTGCCGGGGAACCATGAATCGAGCTCACCGTCGATTTCCCTTTCGCCTCTGGTCGCCGTCCGCCGTGCTCAATTAGCTCGACTCCGACCTCAACTCTCCTCCTCGACCCTCCGAAGAGCATCAGGGTGAGCGCATGGTTCTCAGACACCCCTACTACCTCTCCCTCTCTTCCTGTATCAGTTCACCGCCGTGCGCCTCCTTGGGCCACCGCGCGAGCTCGCCGCCGCGACGCGCCGGTGAACAATAGGGAGCTGCGCTGCCCCTATTTGGTTCACCATGTTCTTGCGCGTTCAACGCACGCCCTCGTGCGTGCCCTCTCGCTCGGCAACGCCGTGTGCATGCTTGAACAGACGGAGCGGCCATTGCTCAGCGCTTCCTTTTCTTTTCCTAAAAATCTTTTATTAATTTCTGAAAAAATAAACATATGACATGTGGAGATGGATTGGGGATAGAGATGAATATGACATGCGGGCCCCACCAGTCGGTGAGGCAGTGGATATTCCCGGTCGGGATTTTCTGTTTCCCGATGTGCCAAACAGCTATAGGGTTCATTTTAGACCGGGATTGCAAAGTTCAGGGTTCGAACGACTGGGATTTGGAGTTCAGGGTTCAAACCGTCCGACCTCTCCGAGTTCAGGGTTTAAAATGGACTTTTTCTTCCCAGATAGGAGATGATGCCGAAAAGCCGGGCTCGCACCGGGGGAATCAAATCCCAAGTTTGACCGGACTCCTCACGCGAAAGAAAGAAGCAAAAATAAAGCGAGCATTTCGAGCCATTTCCCATCCAGCCCCTCGCGAGAACCCGGTAATTAATTATATCCTTCGAAACTCGCCCCCTTCTTCCCGCGAATAAACAACCGGGGCGCCCCCTATTTTCGGGCCCGATTGCCGTCGCAAGCAAACAAGTTCGCCCCGTGGAGGCCTAAACTAATGGCGGCGGTTCAGCAGCAGCGCCGAGCTCGGCCGTCTCTCCTTACCCTACTTAAATAGTTGGGTGTAGGCCTGCCTCTGCTTCCTCTGCTTCTCTCTCCTCTCTTCCAGTTGTCTCTTCCTCTTCCTCCTCTGGGATTCTTGCAGCAGCTGGTAGATTCTGCTTCTCTGAATCTGTAGAAGAATTTCTCTCTCCATTTCTTCATGGGGTCTCTGGTTCTTCCGCGGCTCGTCTCCTGGACAAGGTGGGTGGTTGTTTCTTCCGGGCTTCGCTTCATTGATGCTTGAGTCTTGATTCGTTCCGTAGCCGCGAATGTTTGGCCGGTTTGGTTGTTGCAGTTAGGCTTGGATTCTTGGACTTTTGGTTGGTTATCCTACTGCATGTTTGTTTTTTGCGAATTTGAGTCTGTTTCATGGGTTCTATAGATTCTGAGCCGTTTTGGTTTTAGGGGTTTAGTCATGCCTGGAATTTGGACAAAGAATTTTGCATTTTGTTCAGTTCTTCTTGGGTGCTTTCCCTTGCAAAGATTCCTTGCGTTCTTCTTTGTGGCAATTCGTGCTGCCGATTTGGGTCGAATTGTATCCCTAATTTTCAACGATTTGCAGGGAAATTGTAGCCCAAATCTTCTCCGTCGAGATGTGAAGCCACCGAAGGACTCGGCAGCACGCGAGCAAGAACTTACCGGGCACCACCGCCGCCGGCGGCATCTCCATTTTTTCCCGCTCCTTGCAAGAATCGAAGAGTGCGAGTTCACGCGAGGACCCGAAGCCATGGCCGCCTCCCCGCCCTTCACGGCGGCCGCCTTCTTCTTCCTTCTCGTGCTGCACCAGTTGATGGCGTCCGCCATTGCCGACGCCGGCGAGGCGGCGGCGCTGCTCGCCTTCAGGCGCGCCTCCGTGGCGGACGACCCGCGCGGCGCTCTCACGAACTGGGCGTCCGGCGCCGGCGCTAACTCCACCGCGCCGTGCTCGTGGGCCGGCGTCTCCTGCGCGCCGCCGACCGACGGCCGCGTCGTCGCCGTCAACCTCAGCGGCATGGGCCTCGCCGGAGAGCTCCGGCTCGACGCGCTCCTCGCGCTCCCGGCGCTGCAGCTTCTCGACCTGCGCGGCAATGCCTTCTACGGCAACCTCTCGCACGCGCCGTCCTCGCCGTGCGCGCTCGTGGTGGTGGACATTTCGTCGAACGCCTTCAACGCGACGCTTCCCCCGGCGTTCCTGGCCTCCTGCGGCTCGCTGCAGTTCCTGAACCTGTCGAGGAACTCCCTCGCCGGTGGCGGGTTCCCCTTCGCGCCGTCCCTGCGGTCGCTCGATCTGTCGCGCAACAACCTCGCCGACGCCGGCCTGCTGAACTACTCCTTCGCCGGCTGCCACGGCCTGCGCTACCTCAACCTCTCCGCCAACCTCTTCACCGGCCGGCTTCCGGAGCTGGCGCCGTGCAGCCAGGTCACCACGCTCGACGTGTCGTGGAACCTCATGTCCGGCGCGCTCCCCGCCGGGCTCGTGGCCACCGCGCCAGCCAACCTGACGTATCTGAGCATCGCCGGGAACAACTTCACGGGTGATGTCTCCAGGTACGACTTCGGCGGGTGTGGTAACCTGACCGTGCTCGATTGGTCCTACAATGGCCTGAGCAGCACCAGGTTGCCGCCGAGTCTTGCCAGTTGCAGCCGCCTTCAGACCCTGGACATGTCGGGGAACAAGCTCCTCTCCGGCTCAATACCGACGTTCTTCACCGGCTTCTCTTCTCTGCGGCGATTGGCATTGGCCGGCAACGAGTTTGCCGGACAGATACCGGAGGAGCTGAGCCAGCTATGTGGCAGAATTGTTGATCTGGACCTGTCGAACAACCGGCTGGTCGGTGCCTTGCCAGCAAGCTTTGCAAGGTGCAACTCACTCGAGACGCTCGATCTCGGAGGGAACCAGCTCTCGGGGACTTTGTGACCAGTGTCATCAGCACCATCTCCTCACTCCGCATGCTGCGGCTTTCGTTCAACAACATCACCGGCGCAAACCCTCTGCCGGTGCTCGCCGCGGGGTGCCCGTTGCTTGAGGTGATCGACCTTGGGTCCAATGAGTTTGATGGAGAAATAATGCCGGACCTATGCTCATCGCTTCCTTCTCTTCGGAAGCTGTTCCTCCCAAACAACTACCTCAATGGCACCGTGCCGGCATCGCTTGGCAATTGTGCTAATCTGGAGTCTATTGATCTCAGCTTCAATTATCTGGTTGGCCAGATTCCACCAGAAATAATCACTCTGCCGAAGCTCCTTGATCTGGTCGTGTGGGCGAATGGCCTATCTGGCGTGATACCGGACATCCTGTGCTCCAATGGCACTACATTGGAGACATTGGTGATAAGCTACAACAACTTCACGGGAGGCATTCCGCCGTCCATTACAAGTGCGTGAATCTCATATGGGTGTCGCTCTCCGGCAACCGTCTCACCGGGAGTGTGCCACCAGGCTTTGCCAAGCTCCAGAAGCTCGCCATTCTGCAGCTCAACAAGAATCTGCTCTCTGGACGTGTGCCAGCAGAGCTTGGTAGCTGCAACAATCTCATATGGCTTGACCTCAACAGCAACAGCTTGACCGGCACGATACCATCAGAGTTGGCAGGCCAGGCGGGGCTCGTTCCGGGGGGTATCGTGTCAGGGAAGCAGTTTGCCTTTCTCCGGAATGAGGCAGGCAACATCTGCCCTGGTGCTGGTGTGCTCTTCGAGTTCTTTGGCATCCGGCCAGAGCGCTTGGCGGAGTTCCCTGCAGTGCACCTTTGCCCGTCCACAAGGATTTACACGGGCACGACGGTGTATACATTCAGCAAGAATGGCAGCATGATCTTCCTCGACCTCTCATACAATGGCCTCACCGGTGCGATACCGGGCAGCCTCGGGAACATGATGTATCTCCAAGTCCTTAACCTGGGGCATAATGAGCTCGGTGGTACAATACCAGAAGAATTCTCAGGGCTGAAATCAATCGGCGCACTTGACCTCTCAAACAATCAGCTGAATGGCGGCATACCGTCAGGTCTTGGTGGTCTGAATTTCCTTGCGACTTTGATGTCTCCAACAACAACCTGTCTGGTCCAATTCCTTCATCTGGCCAGCTCACCACATTCCCGGCATCCCGGTATGACAACAACTTTGCTCTCTGTGGTATTCCTTTGCCGCCTTGTGGGCACAACCCTGGCAGGGAAAACGGGGGACAGGATTCACCTGATGGAAGGAGGAAGGTCATTGAAGCCAGCATTCTTGTCGGAGTGGCACTCTCTGTGCTCATACTTCTCCTGCTGTTAGTCACACTGTGCAAGCTGAGGAAGAGCCAGAAGGCTGAAGAGATTAGAACTGGGTTCATTGAGAGCCTTCCAACATCTGGCGCACCAGTTGGAAGCTGTCAGGGGTGCAGGAGCCACTAAGCATCAATGTGGCAACATTCGAGAAGCCGCTGAGGAAGCTCACCTTTGCGCACCTCCTTGAGGCCACCAACGGCTTTAGTACCGAGACCCTCGTAGGCTCGGGAGGATTTGGTGAGGTGTACAAGGCCAAGCTCAAGGATGGCAGTGTTGTGGCCATCAAGAAGCTCATCCATTACACAGGTCAGGGTGACAGGGAATTCACAGCAGAGATGGAGACTATTGGCAAGATCAAGCACCGCAACCTTGTCCCGCTGCTTGGATATTGCAAGATTGGTGATGAGCGGCTGCTTGTGTATGAGTACATGAAGCATGGCAGCTTAGATGTTGTGCTCCATGACAACGACAAGGCTATTGTGAAGCTTGACTGGGCAGCGAGGAAGAAGATTGCAATTGGTTCGGCGAGGGGCCTTGCTTTCCTCCACCATAGCTGCATCCCCCACATCATACACCGGGACATGAAGTCGAGCAATGTGCTTCTTGATAACAACCTGGATGCCCGTGTGTCGGACTTCGGGATGGCAAGGCTGATGAACGCGCTTGACACACATCTGAGTGTGAGCACACTTGCAGGCACGCCTGGGTATGTGCCACCCGAGTACTATCAAAGCTTCAGATGCACAACCAAGGGCGATGTGTACAGCTATGGTGTTGTGCTGTTGGAGCTCCTCTCAGGTAAGAAGCCAATTGATCCAAACGAGTTTGGAGACAACAACCTGTCGGTTGGGTGAAGCAGATGGTTAAGGAGAACAGAAGCAGCGAGATCTTTGATCCTACGCTGACCGACACAAAGTCTGGGGAAGCTGAGCTCTATCAGTATCTGAAGATTGCTTCCGAGTGCTTGGATGATCGGCCGATCCGAAGACCGACCATGATTCAGGTCATGGCGATGTTCAAAGAGCTACAGCTTGACTCCGACAGTGACATCCTCGATGGTTTCTCAATCAATTCCTCGACTATAGATGAATCAGCAGAGAAATCATCGTAATGTTGTTCTGACTTTTTTGCAGTTTTTCATTCGCTGGAGGGATAGAACAGCGAAATAGCTCAATCATTTTAGCTTAGAAAAGTTAGTGTCCTCAAATTCAGTGGAGAAGTTGTAATTTTGGTTCTAGTCTCTGTACATAGCTGTCGAAAGTATGAAGGACATGATGGTAGCCTTATTTTGCAAAAAGAAAAACAAATTCTCTCTAGCTGGAGAGATCGGGCTGTTATCTTTTGAATCGTATTTCTCGTGTTTCATCATCGATCCTATTTAGAGTGTAGTAGAGCTTAGGTTTTTCTCAGACTCTTATTTGTACATAGTTTACCTACCAGAATATGTTATTTGCAAGAATTGACCTTGTTGTTTCTGTCAGTTTCTGATTGACACTTTGCTGACAATACAGAACAAAAAGAGAGCCCAGAAGATCTCGATTCTTTGGCAAGTCATTTTTCATTTCTGTTGTGCAGTTGACCAGCATTGCTGTCGTCTTTGACAAAACAAAGCTGTAAACGATGTTACTGATGTCAGTTACTAGGGCATGCCGGCCCAGGGTGTTGAAAAATTCCAGTCCCTAGATTTTGTGGACAGCAGTAGTACCTGAAGCATATGCTGGTACTTGGAAGATTTTTTTATTTGTCTGCATGTTGAATGATTGCTGTTGATGACAGAGCTGAGCAACAGAAAAGGAGTTCTTCCGTTCTGCAACTCTGGGAGTACGTACTAAATTCCCTGGTATTCCTTGTGCTGACAGGGTCTGAAATGGATCTAGCGGGCATGGCAGACTGCTTTTCCAGCAGGTTGTTGTGGACAAACTGAGGAGCAGGAGATAAGGCATGAGTTTCATTTCTTATTTTCTTTTCTTCAAGGCTGCATTTCCTACCAGGAGCATCATCAGTATGGTTTTATCTCATCTGTTCTTTACAGTTTGGCAGTTGATTTTCTTCATGGAAACTTCCTATTCTTTTATGACTGCTATGACTATTTTTCTCTTCTTTCAAAGACCTGATATGCCTGTTGAAGTCTTGAAAGGATCTCTGTTCTGTCAAAAAGGGTGTTCTGGTGTGTGTATGTGTGTTCATGATACCTGAAACAATCTCTTTTTCCACCACTTTTCTGCGTCGAAAGAGGTTACATTTCTGTTCAGATGTAGCACACACTTTTGGACTTTGAAGACGTCGGTTGCCTACTGACTCTTACTTAGGCGGAAGATCAGGACCAAAGTGGCGTTACAGAATTGTCAAGTAGGGCATGTCATGTCGAATTTTGTCTAATCTTGCGTGTCATCGTTTTGTTTCTAAAAGACAGTAATCATGTAACTTTATCATGGAGATAAAAGAAAAATATTCTAAGACACACCAGATGAGCAAGCAAGCAAGGCAGCCAAGCCAGTATCGCTTTCGTGGCTGCATCAGCGTTTTGTTTTCAGAGGGATTTGGTAGGTAGCTGAACTAACCAGGAGGATAATCAAGACGCATGCGTGCCTGCGTACGTCCACACGTGTGCTGCGTGGCACGGTGCACACGTGGCGCCCTTTCCCGTTGTAAATGATGGACCCGTTCCTGATGGTAGGCGTCCAGGGATCAATCAATCAGTCGAGCAAAGCAATCAATCAGTCGTAAATAGCGCTAGTGCTTTCTCTAGTTTTGTTTTGAGTGATAATGAGATAGGTATGTTGCGTTAAGTCGGAGGATTGTCCTCCATCGTTTATAAGAGCATCTCTAGCATAAACCGTATTTCGCCGATCTGAAAACACGGCTTTCAGTTTGTGTTTTGGGTGTTTTAGGTGCTGAAAACCGCCCAGTGAACAGAGACGGAAAACGCAAACAGTAAAATATTCCGCTGATCTTTTTTTTGCATCTCTTTTCCCCATCTTCTTCTTCGTGGGGGAGGCAGCCCATGGATTTCAGCCCCCTTGGCCGTCGAGCAGATTCCATCAGGGCGCTCGTATGAATCCACCCGTGAACGGAGCCGGCGATGGGGGCGGGCCCCCTCGGCTGCGGCGAGCAAGGAGGCCCCCGGCGTCGGCCTCCTTTGGCTGCAGGGCGGGCCAGCCGCCGCCGGCTGAGCTGGCGCTGCCCCGCCGTGGCTCCAGTTTCCCTCGATTCTGGCGAGTTTGGCCCGGCTGGATTGCGGCATGTCACGCTTGCTAATACGACCCGACTGGATTCTGGCGAGTTCCGTGGCCGAAGTTCATCGGTGCGTTGTGAACATTCCCTCCCGCCAACTGCTTCCTGGCTACACAGGGTACCCTCGGTTCGGCCGTTGAAATCTGGCATTCTCGTTTTGGCTGGGGGAATTTTCGGTTGCCCCGTAAAAAAAATTCAGGACAGGGTGTTTTACGGTTTCTGTTCGAGCACTTTTTTCGCCTAAAAAACCGTAACTGACGGTTATATTTCAGTTCCGACGCTTTTACGGTCACTGCTAGAGATGCTATAACCGCGGCATTTAACAAAGTTGTCGTCCAACGGCTCACAATGTAAAAATCACAATGAGCAACAGAAAATACAGAGTGCACTTATGTGGCACAAATTTTAGTACTAGACCGCTACCCATACCGATTGGGAAAACATCTAGTGATCCCACGTCTCATATGCTACCATGATACCGTTTTAAAAATTCAAAAATTTTGAAGCTTCAAAAACTTCCCAAAAAATGGTGGGTGTTCACAAGATGTGTGTTTACATTCCCTAAATTTTTTAGAATCATATTAGAAATACACAAAGAGAAATAATATAAACAATTTGTTATGTGAATAGTGTCATTTGTGTTTTTGTCCTTTTGTGACACTATTCATGTTGGATTTGACTGTTTTGTTTCTATGAGTATGCTTCGAATTTGGTTATGCAAATTCTATGAATCGTAAACACACAATTTGTGAACACCCGCAATATTTTTCTGATTTTTTTTGAAACATCGAAATTTGAATATTGGGATGTGGTATCATGGTAGCATATGAGGTGTGAGATCACTAGATATGCGCTCCTGGTTGAACATGTATCTCCAAATGGTTGCACCTATAGTTCAGGCAGGATAAAGATAATACCAAATTTGAATCTGTAAAAATGAGAAAATTTTGCCTTGTAAAAATAAGATCATTTTGACAATTTCACATAGACCATACTATGCACATTCCAACCTTATATAGTTAACTAGTCTAATATCTCCACACTTAACCCTCCCGACCTTTAGGAAGGCTAGATAATACTTCACTTAGTTAACCAATTTTTTTTAATGTTTGTCACTTCGCTAGAAGAATATGTATCTGTGATATAGTCTAGTCTTCTAGTACAAACTATTTTGAGTACTTCAAATAAAGATAACATAAACATTGAAAGACTAGTTAGAACTTCATTTATAAGAACAAGTGATCTCCATATGAAAACACCCTACCTTTATAGCATCCCAACTTATTTCAAAACGATCCTCAATCAACTTCCATTTTTTATCTCACAATTTTTGGTAGTGAATACGGACAACCAGGTACCGGGAAGAAAAAAGAGCCATATTTACAACCAAAATGTTTCTTATATCAACCTTCATCCTCCTTAATTTTCTTAAACTAATATATCTTGCTCTTATGAGAGTTAATATTTCACCCAAATAGTTGTTCAAATGCAGAAAATTACTTTCATGTTAACATCTTTCTCCAAGTCCTGCTCCATGAATTTTTTTTGTCTTCCACATATTGAAGGATAGGCACTCCACCATAAACTAAATGTGGAATGAGACTCCCAACTTGGCCATCCTCTTTGCCCCAGCTGTGAGGATTACTAGCATGTCAGATACAATCTTGAACACGATTGGCGACAAAGGATCACCTTGTCTGAATCCTTTGAGAGTTCGGGAAAAATGACCGGTGTCATCATTAATTAACCTTGATACCAACACTTCCTTCCTACACAAACAACATAATCCATTCACACCACAATTGTGCAAATCCTTTCATGTCCAATGCTTACGCAATAAAGCTCAATTCACCTTATCACATGATTTTTAAATGACTACATCTAACTTTTTACTATGCATATCATGAACGGTCTCATGCAGAATGACAACCCCCTCTAGGATATGACACCTAGGTATGAACACTGTTTGTGTTTGAGAGAATCACCATATGTGAAATCCTGGTGATACGATTAGTGCTTACTTTTGTATGAAGTTTAAAGCTCATATTAAGGGTGCAACAATAGAAATATATTGTTGGATTTGAAATCCATTCACCTCTTTGGGTAAAAGAGTAATAAATCCAAATTTCAACTGAAACAATGGCATCTCAACCCATCGGAGTTGAACAAACATGGACATTAAGTCCTCTTTTATAACCTCCCATTTTTTGGTAAAACTCCACAGGAAACCCGTATGATCTTGGAGCTTTATTATGCTCCATGTGAGAAATAACCTCACGTGTCCCATTTATTGTGCAATGTGTATAAATAATGGAATTTCTCTATGAAGATAACCGCGGTATCTAGTGAATATCCTCGTCGACCACATGGATTTTTTTGGACCGTGTCTGGAACAATTTCTTATAGTATTCAGAGATAGAGGTTTTCAAATCAGCCACACTAGCAATGATCCCATCCCCATTTCCCGTGCTTAAAATTTGCTTCAAGTGGAAGTATTTAGTATTATCACGTCCTTCTTGGACATGTTTAACATTAACACGCTCACTTAATTTGGTCCCTTCATTTCTCCCGAGTTTTTCCACATGCTCATTAGCTTCTCTCTTGGCAACCCATTCAGCTGTGCAGAGAGAAGTATTTTTGGCTATTAAATTGAGCAAATCAATAGTTTTCAGGGGTTTATCTTTGTCATTTTTTGCAAGGTCCACTCAAATTGTGAGCCCATCCACTTCTAAGAGAACACCGATTACAACATGATACACATGTGCAATCACACATATTGCATACAAAATACTAGTTGTAGGGCTCTAAGATTAACAAAATTACCACATGCACCCTCCATTTTATCGATGATAACCGTTGCCAACACGAGCAAATAATCTACTTTAGAAAAACATACATGTTATCAAACATGTGGTTCGATTCATAAGACTAAGAGTGCAACCATTCTTCTAACCATCAAAAGATTTCATTATCTCCGGCGTAGATGCATATAACCCAAACTTATTGCAAGCACATAGTTCAAGAAAAGGTGGCCCAATACGACGTGTGCCCGACCACATACAAACCAAATATTCAGCCTAGTCAACAGGATAAATATGCATAGATGATAAGATTTGAGCCTTATTAAGAACAAATTAATAAGAGTTAACCGACCATACATGACAAAATTTGAGATCTCGAGCTACTCAATATTTTCTACAAAATCTATTTTTCCAATACCTGTTTCTGCCGATGATTGATGCTTTTTGTCTTGTTTATTTGTTTCATGTGTAAAACAGGCCCGGGCCCACTGTGGTGCGGACCGTGGCGGCCGCACAGGGCCCCAAAATTTTGGGGGCCCAATATTTAAATTTTAAGTACTCGTATAACTAGGAAAAATTGGAAATGAAATCATAAAGGAATCGTTTTTTTTGATAAATCATAAAAGAAACTTTGCTGTAATGGTTAGGACGATGTATGTCCTCCGTGAGATTAATGTTTCGAATCTTCGTGGATCATTTTTGTCCATCATTTTATTTTTGTCGAGTTTGGCGAAACCTATAGACTTCAGGTAAATGGTTTGAATCCTCTTTGCCGCATATTATTTTTGTCCATTGTTTTAACCGTGAAAATAAAAATAAGTTTAGCCTCACGTACAGACTTTGGGTAAATGACTCGAATCCTCCTTGCTGCATATAATTTTTGTCCATTGTTTTAACCGCGCAAATGAAAATTCAGTTTAGCCTCACATACAGACTTCGGGTAAATGGTTCGAATCCTCCTTGCCGCATATTATTTTTGTCCATTGTTTTAACCGAATAAAACAAAAATGAGTTTAGCCACACGTAGTCTTTTTCTCTAAGGGTGAAATCGACATACTAACCTTGCTGGCTAACGAATGATGCCTTGGAGCTACACCACACAGTGTGAAAATAGGCGTATACATTATCTAATTATTTAAAATTTACCCAGCTTTACAAACAGTATTGATATTTTTCAAAGATGAACAAAATTAATAGTTAACACCGGTTCGGAAAATCCTTAGGCCCTCACCTAGGCATCTAGATGTGATGTACTAGACTCATACAAGAGGCTAGCTTGTCGATCGAAGCTAGCGACGTGAGAAAACTGACAAGAAGCGTCGAGCTCCGTGCGTCTTCTGCATCTAGATGTGATGTACTAGACTCATACAAGAGGCTAGCTTGTCAATCAAAGCTAGCGACGTGAGAAAACTGACAAGAAGCGTCGAGCTCCAGTGTGTCTTCTGTTCCTTCTCGACTAACTCTGTGTTTGTGATCAACCGATCACCCACCCCCAATCCCGATCAGCTAGGGCCCGATTTTATAGTTTGGCACCGGGCCCCGAATTTTGCCGGCCCGGCCCTCGTGTAAAAATGTGGGTGAATATGATGAGTCGTGTGCCACATGAGCTTGACAAATGGGTCCACTCAACATTTTCAAGGCATGCACCCATTCACTCACGCTTCTTGTGCTTATAGTTTCCAGAAGCATGAGTATGTTTTACCACTGAAAAACATGTGTGCATCTATTTAATCGTTCGATATGGTTTCCCACGTTTTCTTTTCATTTTTATTTATCTGTTTTTTCTAGTAGACAATGATGGCATATACATTGTGCTTATAGTTTCTTGTACTCTCTACCTTGCCTTTCAACTTGAAATAACTATAAGAGCATACAATGCGTGCACAGCGTTAGTATCTTTTTTGCAATTACTACCTCTTGTTTCACAGGGACTGACTATTTCTCAGTCGACCTAGCATTTCTCGCTAGATATTTATAGTCGTCCAATGGAGTTTTTCTCATCAGTATCTACTAGCACGATTTCAATATTCAATTGGATGACTCTTAGATCGATTGGGAAATAGCATTACCGACATAAAAAAGTGTGTTAATCAAATTAATCAAGAAGGCGCGCAATGAAGAGATGACATCTAACACAGTAGAGAAATTATCTTATCTTATTTTTTCGAATCATGCAGAAGAACTGCATATAATGTATTAAGAAGGGGGAGATGCCATCAATGGCCATAAGAGTTTACAAGTCCAGAACAAAAAAGAGAAAAAGAAAACGACCAAAAGCCAAGCTAACACACTGAAAAGACGACCTAAAGCCAAACTAACAAGAACTGAAATTATCTTATCTTAGACGTCAATATATCTCTTTTTAGCGAAGAATCTCTTCCATACATATCATCCTGCGGAAGAGAAGGTTGACGTTATACCATTATACTAGTACAGCTCGAGGGAGTTCCATGGAGGAGAAGGGCAGCATAGCTACCCGCCACAAGGAAGCGTTGTTCTGCTTGATGGTGCCATGAGCGATTCTGAAATATCTGGCACCCGAACCCATGATGTATAGACAAACTACAGCCAGCTAGCTCGTACCATGATCTTACTTATTACAGGAGTGCATACACACTGCAACATGGTAGCTACAGAGGGCAAGGCATGCATGCAAATAACCAAACAGGCGCTGAAGAACTGATATGACCTCACATGCAAACTCCTATCATCCCAAAGAAACAATGTTCAGGCCGTGGCTTTCTCGTGCTCCTGCAGAAGGAAGCCAAGAGAGGATAGACACAACAAATAAGCAGCCTTGGACTGAAGTGAACCTATCAGTGAGGCGTTTGCCAAATTTTGGAAACCCAGTAGACAAATCAGCCAGGAGTATTTTTCAGCAACAAGTCAGTGCCATCGCTGGCTAATTGTCACGCACTCTCATGTCTCATCACATGTCACCATCAGTGTGTCACAGGCAAGCAGTGGTCGCAAGCAACAACAACGATCGAACGGTTAGATTGCACGCGGCCGATTCAGAACCAAACCAAATCAATTGCCATCCAAGCATGCACTATCTTCAGCAAATTTTAAAAGGGTCTTGGAGAAATGAACCAAAACACCAGAAATTCTTCAAATGTCCTGTCTCGATACACACAAATGTCGCAACTACAGATGCCTCTTCAGGGTTTACACCCAAAGTTTGGACACATGATGCAAAGGATGTTCCGATTTTGGCTGAAACTGTACACAAATAAGCATCGGTTCAGAGAGAGCCACGATGAGCATCGTCATAGTGGTCTTTGCAATGGCAGGACGGCTCCGGTGGATATCAGCCCATGGCGTACTTCTGTGTCCAGGCACTCGCGGTCTCCTCGTAGCTTGCCCTATGGTTCTTGTAGAGCTGTGCGATCTCCGGGACGAGGGGATCGTCGGGGTTGGGGTCGGTGAGGAGAGAGCTGATGGAGAGGAGGACCTTCGATATGGTCAGTGCCGGGCTCCACTGCTCCTTGAGGATGTCCAGGCAGATGCTTCCACTGGAGTTGATGTTTGGGTGATACACCTGGATCATCAGAAAAGACACTGGTATTCGGAAGGAGAAATGGTCTTGGCTTGAGAGCTGAATTGTTGAATTGAATGATTCGGATTTCATATCAGCTATGCCTAATTATCTGAATAGCCTAATCGTCTCATAGCATCCCTATATAGTATTGGTGTAGCATGAGCATCTAAACGATGACTAGCACATAATGAAGCAACTTGAATTTCCGAAGAAGACAGTCACCGACTAGCAGATCAATAACAAGGTCAAGACTCGAAAGTTACGATGGAAAAATCTAAAGTTACTCGACGAAGTAAGAACATGGTAGGTAAAGCACAAACACCAGCTCACCTTTGTTTGAAAGTTCACTTTTGGAGGCTTAAAGGGTAGTCTGGAGGAAAATTGATGTTGACAAAGAAAATCCCTCCTGCGTAGGGGCTGTCACTAGGGCCCATGATCATGGCCTGCCAGGTGAATAGATCCGCTCCAGCAGGCCCAGCACTGCACGATGTTGGTGGATCCTTTTGCAAATCCATCAGTTCCTTCTGAATCCTTTTGTTCGCCATATCTTCTGGATAAAATTGAAATGTAATGGAGAAAACAACAGAGGAAACACTTTTTCTACCGTTTAGTGAGTTGAAGTCTTTAAACAATATGATGATCGAAACATGAATGCATATGGATACATGAACTTTAATCTAAAGAGCACACCATGTGACAGATGAATTAGATGATAAAATCTCTTTATAGTCGAACAGATGTTCAGACATATCTACAGTAGTTATTCGTGATCTTCTCTCTTTACTCTCCATTTCGTTGTATAAATAAACATCTACATGTTCATTGCACCCCCAATGCAATACCACTGTACTTGTGAGAAATTTCCTGGACACAAATAGAGAGAATCCATAGATGATAACTGCACCAGGAACGATAATACGAATGGACTGTCAAGCATGCCGAATCTGTTTATGCACGCCTTGTTCCAGAGAAGAAACTTGATTTTTCCCATGATGATTTCTTCTACTTGCCGACACAAAATGCAATCTACTTTTCATCCCCGAAATACTATTCAGTACTACAAGATTGAAGGCCAAAATAACCATCCCAAATCAGGGGTTAGCAGGAACGCGATTATTCTGTCTGCTTCTCCTTCCACCCTCAAAGTCAACCCCAATCGGAAAGCGGTCCTAGCACTGATTTAGCCTGCAGGAAACAGCATTCTCGATCGCACAGCACAAAACTCCTGAATTCGCAGCGCTCAATCAATCCTAACCAACTAGCAAACATATTCTAGCTAGTAAGAGATGCCAACGAGAATATTTAAGAACGAAATACCCCGACGTAGAGCAAGATGATTTCAATTGATCAAAAGTAGACAAGAGCTGGAAGAGCAGATTGATCATTACCTGCAGATTTCAGAAACACCTCTGGATTGGTCTCTCCTCCTCGGGAGAACGGATGAATGAATCGATCGCAGAAATGATTGATGGAGCAGGTGGGATAAAGGCCGGCGTCCGGAGCGGCCTGATCGGAGTCGTCGCTACTCTTCTCTCCTTGTATGCGATTGGCCGCCGCGGAATCTTTTAGTTCAAGCTTGGCATGGCCCACATGTCTGTAACTAATATGCAAGCAGTTTCTTTATGTTTCCCTAGCCGTTGAAGTTTCTCTTTCGATGAGTAGAAATGTTATCCATGGATTGTTTTCTCATGTAGTTTATTATTGTATTAGCATTTGTTAACCAGCAACTGCGGGAGGAGATCTGTATATGAAGTCACGAGGTGGAGCTATTGGCAACAGTTTGCAACATTTCGGAGTGGCGACAACAACGAAGCCGAGGGAGAAGACTTCCACGTAGTTGGTTTGGATAGCACGGTGGAGTCCTGGGCTCCCGGCCGATGACAGAACGGTGAAGCTGGTAGAACTGATATAGAAGACCTCACTGAGAGTTTAGTTTTGGGTGGTTAGGTTGGTGTCAACGAGGGTTTATGCACCACGCAATCACTAAAATTCATTATCACAAAATCTAGGGGTAAAATATCCGGACTAATCGACAACGAAACAAGTTGTACGAATAAAATTGTTCAAATATACATGAAGACTACAATACTGCATTGTGCAGCCTCCTAGCTACATTGCCTACAAGGTTCGAACCTCGTGACGAGAAGAGCTCGATCAAAGTGGCCTCCAACTGCACATTCTACCCAAGATGAGTTTATCGAACTATTTCTAAGCGCGCGACTATCATCGAAGTAATAAAGTACTAGACTTAAGACTTGAAGGTACAATAATAGGATGATTAAATGGTTTTGTAAGAACTAACATCATTTTGAGAAAGTCAAATATCCCCCCCTCCCCCCCCCCCCCCCCCCCACCCACCCACACAGCTTTCTTCTTCCCCTAGCCTCTCGCTCCTAATAGGCTTCCCACCATTTGCATAATATCTCGATGTATCTTTTTAATTACTCTTTTTTTTGCTTTGTTGTTAATTTAGCTTGTAACAAGGTGCGTAATAATGATTTGACTATACTCATACGTGATGTAAACACTCTCACAATGAAATCTTTATATTCTAAATAAATGTCCTGTCGCTCCATCTTCTGCCTCTACCATAGCCATCTCCAATGCATTTTCTCATCATCGACTAGGAAGTGTTATAAATGACAATCAAATAAACAATGAACCAAAATAAGATCAACACCCAGCGATACAAGATTTTAACGTGGAAAACCCTTTCAAGGAGGAAGAGAAAAACTACGCATGTTAGCAAACAAATTTGCACTATAATCGGATGAGGTTACAAACTCCGCTGATTTACAACGTGCGACTTATCCCAAACTGGCAGCTTACAAAAGGTATATATTATGGCGGAACTCTAAGTCTACAAGAGTCCGAATCGATAACAGTCAGTTCACGGGCCGAGTGGAGCGGAGTCAGAAGTTAGTCTTTATCTTTATATGAATTTGGATCACCATAAACAACATGAAGAATATAAATGCCACTGATGGCAACAATGAACAAGAAGACATCTTAGACAATGAGAGAATAAAAACAAAAAAAACCAACAGTCAATGGGAAACATATAAGTTGTGCCAATCCATTAGAAGAATCTTACGTCCAACCCAAAAGGGTCTATAAAAAACCTCGCCCCAACCCAGTATAACCATAGTGGTGACTAACTAGAAAATGTCGGAGAAGCGGTGATTGTGATGAAAATTTTGGTTGAGAGAGAAATAAAAGACAAAACATATGGTGGAAAACGCGAATGTTAGGAAAGAATTACAGGCTTTATGACAGGATCGACATTGAGTGGTATGAACTATAATATATTAACCGTTGCCCATATTAGGGGCAACGGTGAGACAACACCCGCTGCCATTGTGCTGTTTCCATCAATAACGAGGCCGTGACCACGTAGGGTTTTCCCGTTTCCAATTAGGGTTTTGACCCGTTTCTATAGTATCGTTCTGTACTAGTGCCCTGTCGGATTCTTGGATGTGCTGAAATTGAACCACTCGGTGAAACCTTGGCTGCACCTAGGACCACAGGTGAGAGGCAGGGGAGCGATGTCCCGCTGAGCACCCCGGGTGGCAAGGACACCAGGTGATTTCGAGTTCTCATGAGGGTCGGGAGGGAGGACGCACGGAACAACACAGAATAGTTGTTGGACGTGCGATGAATTTGCGGAAGAGCATGAACGAACAGGAGCGGGGAGAGGGGAATCTGGATCTGAGATGAAGGCGTACTGGAGAAGAAGTAGTTAGGGGGTTCACGACTCTCCGCATTGAATTGAGCTGACGTCATTTGGTAGGCCCGATGAGGAGTAGTATACATCGGCAATGCGGGGTGGTACAAATGAAATACAATATAATGGTAGCGAGATATGGTTGGTGTAAATATTTGAGTCGTGAATTGGATGTGAAAGGGATAGTAGGATTTCGGGAGTGTAGTCGCCGTGTTCTCCCACACAGCCACACAGGGCTCTAAGAAAAGGGGCGTGCTGAGCTTCCCCGGGGATAGCGCGCACCGATCCCCTGGGTCCGCAGCTGTCTGATTAATCCGTTAGATGGTACCAAAACGCATGTCGCTTTCCTTCCTGCCCTTTTCACACGGGTGGACCCTGTTTCACATGCGTGAGCCCTCTCTCTTGTTCGTCTCTCCTGAATAAATCCCCTGCTTTCCTCACCGCAGACCAAGCAGAAAATAGCCCATGGTCGTCGCCAGAGAACGTCGCAGCAGCACACGCGCGTGCAGCAATACGCCCTTCCTTTCCAGCTCCGCCGCACACCGTTCACAGCACCATCTGTTGAGTATATAAGCAATTGTATGATTAAATTTATCCAAATATAAATCATGAACATAACATAAACAATACTAAGCACATACCGATACTTGATGATATTATCATGTACTAAACAGACGGAGGAAAAATATACACAAATCGCTAGTACTGCAGATATGGGAATAAACATGAGAGGGATAAAGTTATAGCCTCCAATAGGCCAGTTGGCCGTAGCAGCGGCGGCGTTGGCAGTCTCTTGAGCGGCGGCGGCAGCAGCAGCAGTGGTGTCCTCGGTGCTCATGATGATGACGAAGGCGTCAGGGACGTAGTTGAAGCAAATGTACAGAAGCGAGTAGTCGCGTAAGAGACGCTCACCAAAAACCTATTCACCCATCTCGTGGCGGGGATTCGGAGGCCTGCTCTCCCGTCGGCCGTGTACGCGGTGGACGGGATGGGATCACCGGAGGCAGCAACAATGAGAGGAACGACTATGGCGGCGCGTGGAGCAGATGTGATCTGTTGTGTATTCTGGAGAGGAGAGCGACCTCTCTCATATATACACACAGGAGGTGGGAGGACAAAAAGAAACGCACACAATTCAAAGAGAATTAAGGGACTGGAAACGGACGTACTTAAGAGCACTTAAGATGAAACGTTTCAGCACACATTCATTCTCCATTAAGACAAAACGTTTCTCATATTTTTCCTGTGTGACGAAAAGATAACATCGGCTCGGCTCGGCGAGGCGGGCGGCGGAGGAGGAGGAGCGCGTGTGTGGAGCACCTCCCTTCTCTTCACAACCCACACCTCATACCAGTGGGAGAAGAGCTCACCTTATAAGTTTGTGTATATCTCTCCGAACTAGCCATGTGGGACTAAACTCCCACCACTTGCCATGACAGCATGGGCCTTTAGGGATTTTTCTGGAATTGTTAGATAGGACTAAAGCCCACCCCAATATTTCAACACCATCGCTCCGCCGCCCACCACTCGCCGCACAGCCGTTCAAGGCTTTGTAGTTTGTAGCATGGCGAACCCTTCCTGTGTAGCTCCTCAGCCCACCGCTCGCAGCACGACAACCCGAAACCCCTCAGCGCGTCCTTCGGAGGACGCTCCACCACTGATAGCTTGAAAAGCCCTAAAACATTGTGCTACAACCCTTATGTTGATTTGCACTGAAAGGAGATTGTTTTGCTACAAACCTTCTAAGGATTTGCATCTCTTGACAAAAAATTACATCATATGAAGAAGAAATTTGCTACAACCGCCGTAGTGATTTGCATTAAAGCGAGAAATTTCAACTGCAAACCTTCTAAGGATTTGCATCTCAGGAAGAACAATTGCATCAGAACGTATATGTAGCATTCCCGGCATATCCTCGTAGCACCGGTGGCCGCTGCGGTGGCCGACCTTGTAGCAGCGGCGACCTACTATTGCAGCAGCGACGACCGGCTGTGGCAGGAGTGGTGACATTCGATTGTAGCAACCGGCATGTGGCGCTGGACCTTTGTAACATCGACGACCGGCGTCGGTAGCAGCGGCAACCGGCTGTGGTAGCAGTACTGGCCTTCTTCGGTAGCAACCAGGCGTGTGGTGCTGGACCTTTTGTAGCACCCCGACAACGCGCGTAGCACAAACGATCGGCATCGGTAACAGCGGCAGTCACCTTGGCAGCAGGGAGGCCTACCATTGCAGCAAGCAGCCATGGCGCTACACCCCAGGGAGCACGGACGCCTAGCTTTGGAAGCAGCCGCGGGCGGCGTTGGCAGCAGGGTTGGCCGTCCTTTGTAGCAAGGTGAACCGTAGCTGGAACAGAAGAAGAGGAGGCCTGAGACGAGGCGTTTGAAAACGAGGGTCACCGGAGGAGAGGCTGCCTCGAGCGCGCATGGCGTCGAGTGAAGAACTGGCCGAGGAGAGCCGGCGTTGAGAGGAGGTAGTGCTCACGGAACTAGAAGGCGGCGGAGAGCGAATTTGCGGAGGCCCGGCGGCGTTCCAGTGGCGGAGAACACCGTGGACGGGTCACGGAGCATGACGATAGCACGTGGCTGGGAAAAGTAAGGGCCCCCAAAAGCCATGGTGGCGTGAGCTTTACTTCCATGACCGGCTTCGCCGCGATGGGGAAAATACAAGACGGGTGGGTGCAAGAGATGCGAGTGGGAAGAGATAAGGCTGGCCGACGGGTCGTGAGTGGGTCCGTGATGGACGCGTGTCGTCAACAGCAGGCGGAGGACGCGAGCGACGCATCCCCCGGAGGAAACGTAGGGCGTGTTTGGTTGCCCACGGGCCTGGAACGCCATATTTCAGCCTGTTTTCGGACTGTTTGGTTTCCTGGCCCGTTCCGCGTGCCTGCATGAGCACAAACCTTATAGCACTCTAGGCCAGTCCCGCGAGGAACACCCGATTCCACCGTTTCTGCAGAACCACCCTCCCGCAAGGCAAAATGGGAAACACTGGAGCCGAGTTCGTGCAGGCTGGGAGCTGGCGCGCGACCGCGGGCGCACGCGCACGCACGCAAAAATGGTGGCAGGAGAAATTTCGCTCACTGCCCATGTTTTGCCTCCCCTATTTCACCCCTCTTTTCTCATCGCGCAGCTCCCGCCACGATTTCCCCCCATTTCGAGCTCTCTGTCCGAGACCATATTCATCCACGACGACCAGGCCGGTAAGCGGAGCCTCCTTCCACTCCGGTCCACGGTGGTGTATGGCCGGCGCCGGAGCGCTTCTTCCTGCATCTCTCTGAGCAGAGAGCGGCCGTCCTACGATGCTGGTAAGCTCCATCGAACCCTAGGCCTTGTACTTTAGATCTGAGCTTATGGAGTAGATCTTGAGGCCATGTTGTAGTTTAAGCATGTTTATAATCTAGATTTGATGCACCCATCTCGTAGATTGCCCATTTGCTTCAGTTCGTGTTCGTTTGTCGATTTGGTACATCTGAGGTTAGTGATGCACCCATATCTTGCTCGTCACCGTTGTAGGACATGCCCGTCGATGAATTTAGCTAGTCCCTGCTCGAAGGGGAGAGCCAGCTGGCTCTTTCTATTGTCCTGGACTCTCAGCCTGAGGAGCTGCCGGAGTATAAGCCTATGGAGTTGTTTGAGGTGCCCAGGATGCCTTCACAACTGGCCACGCCTTCTCTTGGTCCGGAGGGAGGTAGGCTTGTTGGTGGCAAGACTAAGAAGAGTAAGATGGGGACTACCATGAAGTGGCCTCCATTTCTGTCCACCTTCGTGCCCAACAAGATATGCGAGCTCATCACCAATGGGGTGAGGACTGACAAGGGGTTTAAGGAGGTGCACCTGAACACAGTTGTCAAGCTGCCTTTTGAGTTCTCAGGCCAGGAGGTCACCCCTACTCAGATCTACAACCACCTGAGGAAGTGGAGAGTGAGGTGGATCAAGGTGTCAAAGTTGAAGGAACTCAGTGGTGCACTATGGGATGAGAACACTCACATCATTATCTTGAAGGTGGAGCACTTGAAGGGCCACATCATGGTTAGCCTTGTGTTATACATTGCGCACTTCCTAACTGTCTCATGTGTCAAAACACTGCTAACTGTCAAACTGTTTTTCGTCCGTAGGATCACGCCAAGGACGATGAGTTTCTTAACAAGCCTATTTAGAACTACACTCAGATGCAGACCATCTTCTCCTTCGGTCTGGCCACTGGAAGGCATGACATGGGGTCATCTGAGCCTCTTGCTACGCCTAATGATCCTGACGTGTAGGAGTCGGACTGCGTCCATGTTAATGGTGCTGCTGACTTTCGAGGAGGAGCCAACTTTGATGATCATGCACCGAAGCCGCCTGAGAGAGGGGACAAGAAGAGGAACAGGGGTGCCTTGGTGGATGAGGAGGTGCTCGTCTTCACCAGCATGACCGAGGCCGTTAGGGAGGTGGAAAGCGCCATCAGGGAGAGCGTGCTTGTCGACGTGCACCCCGGCCGCTACGAGGCTGTGATGAGCGCGAAGAAAACATTCAGTGAGAGCGCCAAGATTATTGCTACTCTTGGCCACCTCCTGGACAACAAGGCGCAAGGCTTTGGCTTCGTTCTGATGGCCGAGGACCACCGTCTGCTCTGGCTCCAGAACTTCCTCAACAAGCACTAAGGAAGTTGTAGGTGGCGGTGGTGCAAGCATGCTAGATGATGATGATGATCATGATCGATGATCATCATGATATGATGTATATTTTGGGTAGCTAGGACAAAAAAACTTCTTATGGCCTGTATATTTTGGGTGCTTGAGGTGGTAGATATGCTAACCCTTCACACGACGAACTTGCGATGGTAGTATTACACCCTCTTTTGATGTGGTGGTAGGTTAACACCATACTCGCTAGGGAGCAAACACTTCCTGCTTGTAGTGCTAATGAATCAATGCATGCTTGCTTATGTTGCTTTACTTTCTCATGTGTTGCTACTTTTTGCAAGTTCTTGCTTAACTGATCATGCTGTGCTAATGTTCATGTTCTTTCTTGTAGTGGTATGTGGTTTTCAGAGACAAGACTCCAGGAGTCTACAGAACCTGGAATGCTTGCTCGGCTCAGCTTTACAACTACCCCGACAACTGCTGCGAAAGGTTCGAGACTCTAAGGGAGGTACATGATGCCTTCTACATGTCCCAGAAGAAGAGTTCCCTCTCGAACATCAAAGCATAGCAGGGTCAAGCATAGCTGGATCAATCAAAACTAGAGGAAGCAAACCTACTAGGGCAAACGTGGAGGACTGATTCCATGTGGCGGCATCAAAGTCTTCATCATCCTCGTCCTGATCGTCATCATTATGTATTTGTGGCAGTGATAAGTCTGTATGATCCTTAAACCCTGAAACTTCTAAACCTCAGTTGGCTAGTAAGCTCACCACTAGGCGTGCAAGGTAAGTGGAACATCAACAAATTGGGGCTACAAACACTAATCTGGGTAACCAAACACGAGCACCTTGCATTTCTGCACCCAGCCGAATGGGTCTGGCTAGAACTTTATTGGCAACCAAACTACATGCACAACACGTTCAGCTCGTGTTTCTCCAGGGGCAGGCCCAGGGGAGTCACGGATGCAAAGTGTCCAAAAATTAACCATGAGAGCCACCAAACAGACCCGTAGCGTTTTCGCTAAGAAAAGGACTATGGTTCGTCTTGAGTAAGCTCCATGTCAACTACTGGCTAGCAGTTCCGGAGCTCTGCAATGCCGCACATCACATGCATGCATAGATAATATAGAAGAGATACTTCAGATCCAGATTGGGTATAAATTACACTCCATATTATCGTTGCGACTCAGTACAAGCGTTTAGATCTGTGAACTAGCTATACATGATGCAAATCAAATCTCTGGCAGTGAGCCAAATCTTACTAAACTATTTTTGTTAGATGTAGACGTTGTTAGGAGTTGAACAGTGAACACGTACATATCCTTGTTAGGTGGGAACAATGGATCCCAAGTGTTTCAGGAAGTGATCCGACAACGATTAACATTTAAGAAGGATTATCACCGGCAAATTTGTCTATACCATGAGTTTTATCCGTGAGCAATTGCCTATTTGTCCACTCCTAAGTTCAAGTTGACGGCAATTTTAAATTGGCACACAAGATTTTTAAGAAAATACTTCTGAAAGCTTAATTAAGATACTATTAAAAATCTTGATTTTCCTATGGTTTTTTAATTGGAGTGTTATCAACCAATAAATCGTTGATGAGAGGCGTTGGACGGGATGTAAAGTGTGTGTTTTAAAGCACAGATGATCTGTTGAGCACTTGCTCATTTCTTGTCCTTTTGCGCGTAACATGTGGTGACTAATTAAATTTATATTTAATTTTCTCCCCCTACTAGCACTTCTAATTTGATTGAAAGTTGGCTCAATGGGATAGATTTAAAAGAATGCAAGCTTACGTATATGTGTTTATGTTAAATTCGAAATTGTCAGAATGACATTGTTTTTCATAAGTTGGGAGTTGCTCATTTTTTGTAGGTTACCAATAAGGATAATTATTGGATCCATATATGGTCCTTTCTTGTCCTACCGACCAATAAAGTATATGCATTCTAGATGCAGTCGACTGACGGTGTTTTTCAGGCTATCTTCAGTCAGGGTAGATGGTGGCATGCTAAAAAACAAGATATTTGAAAGTCCTGTCTTTTTTGCTGGTTTTTATCTTCCCTCAGTGTGGTCCATAAATTGTATAAGTTGATACCGTTTTGAACTATGCAATAAAATTGGTTATGTGCATTTCGATGCTCCTCTTTTGGCGAGGAAAATGAGTTACATTACTCAAACAACCAATCTTGTCTTATAGAAACTCCAGCAGATTTTCAGAAAAGGATCCTCAAAATAGTTTAAATAACCCCACTAAAACCATTATGAGGCTCTGGAGCCCTTTGTCATTTTTCATCCCATGTGACAAAAACATAGCACCACTGTAAGCTAGAAACATAACCGTTATAATTATCAACCGGTTGAATTATATATGTTGAATTAGTATTTGATACTATTAAAATATAGTAATCTGTTGGAAAAAAAATAAAAATAGAGAGAATCATTTTAGAGGCATTGTCTCTAAGGAAGTATGGACAACAAAATATCATGACTCTCTTAGTTGTGTGTGCAAGCAAGCTGCAAGCAGGTGGCGGGTACATTACTCGATCGGTTTTCAACTTGCCAAGATAAACTTAGGATGACTCCAACGGGGCGACGCATCGAGTCCGCGTGCCTCCATTCCTGTCCGTGGGGGCCAAAAACACGGCCCAACGGGGCGACGCAAACGGACCGCGGTCCGTTTTTCTGTCCGCCGCGACGCATTCCTGACCCAAATTTGGGCCAGGTTTACGTCGGGACGGACGCGTCCGCGCGTCCTGCTACGTCCGTTGCACGTCCGGCTTTGTGCTTTCCACATGGTCTGGCCCACCTACCAGTCTAACAAACCCACCGCAACCTCTACTTCTTCTCTCTCCTCTCTCCCGAAAAATTCCCCACCCGCAGCTAGCCACAGATCAGCAGCCCGAGCTCGCCGGCCAATCTCTTGCATCGAAGGAGACGGCGACGGCGGCGAGACCACGGAGGCGGAGGAAGGCGTCCTCCTCGGCGACGACCATGGCAGCCTCGGCCTCGGGCCGCTCTCCAGCAGATGCGCGAAGAGGAGCTCGCCCAGCAGCCCCCGTCCCAAGATTGAACAGCGCCGAATGCCGCCTGAAGCAGCTGGTGGCCATGGTGCACGGGCATGGCGTGGCGGACGCCGCCGAGGGCTGCGGCGTGAGCTCGCCAACAGCGACATCACCGTCGGCGGAGCAGCTGGCCACGCACTAGTTACTCCGGATGGAGTGGCAGAGCAGCTCCTCGTACTAGTATGCGGCCAAATCGATACTAGCTAGCTTGACTGTGTAGTACTAGTACGCGCCATCGATCAATCGATCGATTCCAAATCGTAATAGCTAGCTAGCTTGACTCTGCTTGTCGGCGGCGCGAGGTGCTCGCCGCTGTCCTTGGTAGATGGGGCGGAGATAGGCGGGGCCGGACGGACCCGGCTGCCAGCGCCGCTGCTTGGAAGGCGGAGAGGATGGGTCGTGCAGTTGGGTGAAGCCGGGGTTGGCCGAGGCGCCGGCGCTGGAGGCGATGAGTACTAGTGTCCGTCAGATGCGTCGTGTATGGCGTTGGGTGCACTGCCAAATGCGTCGCGTCCGCACTGTGTCCCGCCCGGCCGACGCCGACCCAAACGGACAAAATCCAGACAAAATCGGTGTCCGTTTGGGTCGCCCCGTTGGAGTCATCCTTAAGGAAAAGCATTGCAATCGTCCGGGGGATCAACGCGCTGCGTCCTCCGCCTCCTCTGCGCGACACACGTCCCCTTGGACCACCCAACGTCAGCTTATCCCTTCCTCTCAGCGCCTCAGCGATTTACCCCAAATCTAAGGCCACGCGGCCGCCGCTGCGAGCCAACTTTCCTCTCCCAGTACTCGCCATTAGACGCGCCCCCACGCGGCCATGCGCGCCGCCCGCATGTCCTCTTTCTGTCCCCGCCGCCGCGGGCCGGCTTCACTGCGTAGCGCCGCCGCCTGCTGATGACGTGAAACACACGTTCGTTGGGAGACCCCAAGAGGAAGGTATGATGCAGTCCAGCAGCAAGTTTTCCCTCAGTATGAAACCAAGGTTTATCGAGCCAGTAGGAGCAGTAGCACTTCAGAAGGTTGTCAACGACGA
The DNA here is from genome assembly GCA_947311845.1 of Poa pratensis. Taxonomy (NCBI): domain Eukaryota; kingdom Viridiplantae; phylum Streptophyta; class Magnoliopsida; order Poales; family Poaceae; genus Poa; species Poa pratensis. Next base: position 29,571,769 of record CAMZMU010000084.1, read on the forward strand.
AATATGATGCGCGCAACACCAGAGAATCCGGCGCTGACGTGGAATCTGCACACAACACAATCAAACTATTTTGTCCCAACGAAACAGTGAGGTTTGTCAATCTCACCGGCTTGCTGAAAACAAAGGATTAAACGTATGGTGTGGAAAACAGTATTAAATTGCAGAAAGTAAAGAGAACAATTGTTTGTAGTTTGTGGTTTAATCAATGTAAACGAATGGACCGGGTCCACAGTTCACTAGAGGTGTCTCTCCATAAAGATAAACGACATGCTGGATAAACAAATTACAGCTGGTCAATTGACAAAATAGTGAGCGCATGACAATGCATATATATGACAAGTTGGCTACCATGATATTTAATTGGGCATTACGACAAAATATAAAGACCGTTATCTAACAGTATCTATGACTAATAATCCACCTTCAGATTGACATCCATGTTCCCCGTCGGTATTAAGTTGCAAGCAACGGATAATCGTATTAAGCAATGTGCGTTAAGTAAACAAATACATATGACTGTGGACATAGCATTGTTAGGTTACCCCTTAGGCGTTGCTGTCACTCGCCCAATTACTGGAGACTGAACCCACTATCTAGCATAAATACTCCCTCTTGGAGTTACAAGCATCTACTTGGCCAAAGCATCTACTAGTAACGGAAAGCATGCAAGATCATAAATAACATGTATCATAGATTAATAAACAACTTGATCATAGTATTCAATATTCATCGGATCCCAGCAAAACAACATGTAGCATTACAATAAGATGATCTTGATCATGTTAGGCAGCTCACAAGATCTAAACATGATGGCACAAAGTGGAGAGACAACCAACTAGCTACTGCTATGGACCCGTAGTTTAAGGATGAACTACTCACGCATCACTCCGGAGGCAGGCATGGTGATGTAGAGCCCTCCGGTGATGATTCCCCTCTCCGGCAGGGTGCCGGGAAGAGGTTCTGGACCCTCCCGAGCTTGGGTTGACGACGGCGGCGCCTCTGAAACTTTCGTGGAATATGGCTCGTGTCTCTAGGGTTTTTTGCATCGGGGGGAATAAGTAGACGAAAGAGCGGCGGCTGGAGAGCCCCGAGGGGCCCACACCACCCTAGGGCGCGCCAGGGGGACCCGCGCCCTAGTGCGTGTGGGGCCCTCCTGGCTCCTCTTCGTTGCTCCTTTGGATTTCAGGTGTATTCTGATAAAATAGGTGCCTCCGTGAATTTTCGTCCAATTCCGAGAATATTTCCTGACTAGCTTTTCTGGAATACAAAAACAGCAGAAAACAGGAACTGGCACTGTGGCATCTTGTTAATAGGTTAGTCCCAAAAAATGTATAAAAGTGACATAAAGTGGATGCAAAACATGTAACAATTGGTATATTATCAACATGGAACATCAAAAATTATAGATACGTTTGAGACGTATCAGCATCCCCAAGCTTAGTTCCTGCTCGTCCTCGAGTAGGTAAACGATAAAACAATATAATTTTGGAGGTGACATGCTACCATCATAATCTTGATCATATAATATTGTAAGGCACATGTAAATGAATGAAGTGATCCAAGTCAATGGTCTATAGTTTGCTACCAAATAGATAATAAGTAAACAATGAATCACACAAGCTAAACTTTTTTATGAATAGTACTTTGGAGACAATGCATCCACAGGTTCACATAAGAGTTAACTCATAAAGCAATAGATTCTAACAAAAGGTATTTAATCAGCACAAAGGAAGATTCAAGTTTCAGCATTTGCTTAAACTTTCAATATATTTATCTCATGGATATTGTCAACGCAAAGCAATATAATAAGTCCAATATGTAGCATATAACAAATGTTGTAACAAAGTTGACACTAGTGTTTGCTTGTGGTAGATAGAAAGAATAGGAAAACTGACTCAACATAAAAGTAAAAGAAAGGCCCTTCGCAGAGGAAGCAGGGATTAAATCATGTGCTAGAGGTTTTAGTTTTTGAAATCATATAGAGAGTAAAAATTAAATTTTGAGAGGTGTTTGTTAATTGTCAACGAATGGTAGCGGATGAAAACAGTATTCTCCCTATCAAACAGACTTTTAAGAGCGGCTCCCATGAAGGACGTTATTTCTACCAGCAAGGCAGATCATCCATCTTTCTCTTTTGTTTACACATGCAGGTATTTCACTGTTTGTCATTGCTTACTGATAAATCAGGGCAAAAATGTGAAGAGAATTAAGCGGTTAAAGTTGTAATTAATTAGGACTGGGCACCCCGTTGCCAGCTCTTTTTGCAAAATTATTGGATAAGCGGATGTATATGCCACTAGTCCAGGTGTAAAGTCTGTTTGACAAGTCGAATAAAGAATAACCCACTACTTCCTCATGAGCTAGTAAACATTGACACAAAAAGAAATAATAACAATTTTGAATAATTTAAAGGTAGCACATGAAAAATTTACTTGGAGTGGCAAGGAAATACTACATATAGGTAGTTATGGTGGACACAAATGGCATGGATTTTGGCTCAAGGATTTGGATGCACGAGAAGCATTCCCTCTCAGTACAGAGTTTAGGCTAGCAAGGTTATGAAGCAAACAAGAATATCAACCAGTACACCAAGTTTTATATGACAAACATATTGAAAATATTATAAGACTTTACACTGTCTTCCTTGTTAACCAACCCCTTTTATTAGAAAATATCTAGACCTTAGAGATACCACTCATGCAAACCAAATTTCAACAAGCTTTATGGTAGTTCTTCACTAATGGGCTTAACTTACATGATGCAAAAGTTTAATCATGATCTTCTTGTTAACTCAAAACAATTGACAAGTATCAAATTATCCAAATTAGTGATCTACAAGAATATGCAAGTTTTTTTCCATTATACCATTTACCACATGCAACATTTTCTGTTCCAACCAAACACCAATCAATTTATTTTAATAACTCTCCAAACAAGTATAAGTGAAGAAAGAGAGTACTTTCTTTAAAAGAGCTAATAGCTCTGACAAGAGATACATGAAAACAAGAGCTAAAAGCTGAACAGCGCTAGATATGAATACTCAACAAATATAAGTGAAGAATAGGAGTATTCTCATGAAAAAGCGGAGCGTGTCTCTCTCCCAATAAAGAATGTTAGGGTCCAATCAAGTTGATTACAGAATAAAAATAAAAATACTGAAAATAAAAGCACACAGACGCTCCAAGAACAACACATATGATGTGAAACAATAAAAATATAGTTTCACTAGAGATGACCTGATAATTTTGTCGATGAAGAAGGGATGCCTTGGGCATCCCCAAGCTTAGACGCTTGAGTCTTCTTGAAATATGCTGGGGAGATCCATGGGAGCCTCCCCAAGCTTAAGCTCTTCACTCTTCTTGATCCTATTATATCATCCTTCTCTCTTGACCCTTGAAAACTTCCGTCACACCAAACTCAAAGCAAATCTCATTAGAGGTTAGTGCACAATCAAAAACTCACATGTTCTATAAAGACGCAATATGACTTGTTACTTTAAACATTAGCTACTACCACTGATGTTATGTGAAGCTATTCCACTCAAAAAAGAATTTCAATCAACACTAGTAAAAGAGAAATGCAAAATAAAAAGCATAATCTGTCTAAACAGAACAGTCCGCAAAGACGAATTTTTTCGAGTCACTTACAACGCTCAGATCGAAAAACTTTGAACTAACGAAAGATGCAGGCATACATAAAGATTACGCACAACAATTTTCAGATTTAAATAACAATCTGGTGATTTTAGGAATTTCGTACAGTGAACAGCAGAAATCTGTTTCTGCGCAGCAATCAAAATTTAGCATCATCTTATCATTAGAGGCTACTCTTGGCACAACAATGCGAGAAATTAAAGATACAAAGGAGTTGCTACAGAAGTAAACAACACATTGACTCAAATAAAGAAAAATTGCAGAAAATAAAAATAATGGGTTGCCTCCCATAAGCGCTTTTCTTTAACGCCTTTTAGCTAGGCACAAAGCATGCACCAAGTATCACCAAGTGTGGAAAGGTCTAACTCATCAAAAGCTTCCTCAAGAACATGGCTTGTCACAATAGGATTTTTCAGTTTATGTAATTCTTGGGAAGAAAATTTAAATGGACCACTATGTGATTCACCCCCAAGCTCACTAAACACGTTATCAGTTTTAAACACACCTGTAGGTTTTGGTTTAGAAACTTTTGGCACATACATAAATTTTTGCTCTTTCCCACAAAAGCCTTTTGTCTTTTAGTTTTAAAAGAAGTAAAAGTAGAACTTATTGCATCCATAGCCTCTTCCAATTCACCAATCCTAAGATTTTGGTTATCTTGAATAGTACTAGTTTCTAAAACAGCAATTCTTTTATTAATGGTTGCCAGTGATTCATCAACTTTGCTAGTACTACCAAGGAGATTTGGCAAATTTTTCTCTATAGACTCCAACTTCATCATAACATCTCCCAAGGTAATCTCATTTTTAATGTTACTAACAGGTGGTGTTCCTACTAAACTCTCAATAATATAACTAGCTTCCAAAGAAGGAGTACCAAGAAAGTTACCCCCTGTCAAAGTGTCCAAAACATACCTATACCAGCTAGTAATGCCAACATAAAAAAAATCTAAGTAAGATCATGGTGGAATATTTCTTAGTGCACCTTCGATGAGCATCGTTGATCCTATACCAAGCATCTTTCAAACTTTTTCCACCTTGTTGCTTAAAAGATCGAACCTCAACTTCAGGAACCGAAACATAATAAGCAGAGCCAGACATGATAACTAACAGGAAATAAAACCGAAAATAAACTAAATGCAAGTAACTATTTTTTGTGTGTTTTTGATAATTAAAAGCAAACAAGATAAAATAAAATAAACTAAGCAAGACAAAAACAAAGTAAAGAGATTGAAAGCGTGAAACTCCCCTTGCAGAAGCCTACTGTCTCCCCGGCAACGGCGCCAGAAAAATAGCTTGATGACGTGAAACACACGTTCGTTGGGAGACCCCAAGAGGAAGGTATGATGCAGTCCAGCAGCAAGTTTTCCCTCAGTATGAAACCAAGGTTTATCGAACCAGTAGGAGCAGTAGCACTTCAGAAGGTTGTCAACGACGAAATATGATGCGGCGCAACACCAGGGAATCCGGCGCTGACGTGGAATCTGCACACAACACAATCAAACTATTTTGTCCCAACGAAACAGTGAGGTTCTCAATCTCACCGGCTTGCTGAAAACAAAGGATTAAACGTATGGTGTGGAAAACAGTATTAAATTGAAGAAAATAAAGAGAACAATTGTTTGCAGTTTGTGGTTTAATCAATGTAAAAGAATGGACCGGGGTCCACAGTTCACTAGACGTGTCTCTCCATAAAGATAAACGACATGCTGGGTAAACAAATTACAGCTGGGCAATTGACAAAATCACTAGTAGGAAAAGGGCTATCATTGGCGCACCAAATTGGAATTCTGTGGCGCACCCCCGGATTTGCTAGTGCGCCACAGAATTCTCGCCACTAAAATAAAAATATTTCTGTGGCGCACCATCAGGCGTGCGCCCTTTGGTTTTCGGTTTAAAAAAAAAAGCGGCCGCGCTGGCTAGCGTCCGGAGATGGGAACGGGGTGGAGAGCCGTGACGACCTTCGCCCTGGGCAGCCTGCTCGCCTCCTCCGTCGGGCGCCACGGTGACACCACCACCTGCAAACGGAGCCGCAAGCGAGGGCGACGCCGAGCTCGGCATGGGGCCGGACAAGAGATGAGGAGGAGGGCTCGACGCTGCCGACCGTGTCTGCCGGCGACGGGAGGGGATTTGGGTAAGGATGGTGAGGATCCTGGAGATGGAGCCATCGCACTGCGCGGGCGGGTAGGAGGCGGCTGACGGAGCCGGCGTGGAGTCCGCGTCGAGCACGAGTCCAGCGTCCCCGCACGCGGCTCCCTCGCGCCGGGCACGGCTGTGTGGCCGGTCACGCTCCACGGGGACGGCCCTCGACGAGGATGCCCGCGCGGCGCCGTCGGGCCACGCCTCCCAGGCGTCCGCTCCATCCCCGACCATGGCCGTCGAGTCGGGCCTGGTCCGCGACGGCGAGAAGCTGCCAAAGCCGGGACGGCGGCCAGCGCGTGGTGGGGCGAGGAGGGGAGGCCCGGGAAGGAGCAGGAGGCTGGGGCCGAGCCATGGCGCTCATGGCGACGGAGCTGGGATGTACAGAGATGAGAACGCGGTGCTCCATCGATGGAGCTTGGTGATGTACAGAGAAAGAGAGAGAGGAACGTGGGGCTGGGGCCGAGCCATGTGCGTGGTGTAGCGTGTGTGGGCAGCGTGTGTGTGGTGTGTGGTCAAAGGATCGAAGATAAGGCAGAGAGAGAATGGAGGGTGTGTGTGGTGTGTGGTGCGTTGCATGTGAGGATAAGTTAAAAGAGATTGGATCTCAGATATTCTTATTCTGTGGCGCACCATCCGCATGCGCCACAGAAATTGCAAATCTGTATGCGCCACAGAAAGCTAAATTTTTGTGGCGCATTCGGATGGTGCGCCATGATACGTCCATTTTGCATCACTATTTTATATCATAATTTACTGCTATTCATCGATATATTTCATATTTAGAAGTGTTACTTATGTTATTTTACCTATTTTGCATGTTTGATGAATAATGGAGAATTGGACACCGGAGTCAGGATTCTGCTGGAAAAAGCACCGTCGAGATGCACTATTTCTGAAGATCAATAAATCGAAGGAGACATATGGAAGTTCCTATTTTACCAGAAGATGGAGGAGGCCAAAAGGGGAGCTGAGATGGGCCATGGTGGGCCCTCCTCACCCTTGGCGCGGTGGGGCCCCCTGCCGCGCCGAGAGGTGGTTTGGGGGCCCTGGCCCACCTCAGCCGTTCCCCCTTCGCGTACTTGACCCCCTCGGAACCCTAACACAGGGAGGCCATCGAAATATTCCGCCGCCTCCACGAGGCGGAAAACACCAGAGAGCGAAAAGCTCCCCTGCAGGAAGAAATCTGCCGGGGGAAATTCCCTCCCGGAGGGGGAAATCGTCGCCATCATCACCGTCATCGAGCTGGACTTCATCGGGATCATCATCATCATCATCTCCACCACCAACCATCATCACCCCGCTGCACCCGTCTCCGCTATAACATCTAGGGCTGAATCTTGTCTATTTCATAGGGGAAACTCTCCCGGTGTTGATTACTCTTGTTATTGATGCTATTGGGTGAAACCATTGGACTAAGGTTTATGTTCAGATTGTTATTCATCATCATATCACCTCTGATCATGTTCCGTATGATGTCTTGTGAGTAGTTCGTTTAGTTCTTGAGGACATGGGAGAAGTCTTGATGTTAGTAGTGAACTATGTTGAGTAATATTTAATGGTTTGATGCTTAAGTTGTGGTGTTATTCTTCTAGTGGTGTCATGTGAACGTCGACTACATGATACTTCACCTTTATGGGCCTAGGGGAATGCATTGTGTATTCGTTTGCCAATTGTGGGGTTGCCGGAGTGACAGAAACCTGAACACCCGTTGGTATATCGATGCATGAGGGATAGCAGGATCTCAAAGTTTAAGGCTGTGGTTAGTTTAACTTAATTACTTTCTTGTATTTGCGGATGCTTGCAAGGGGTATAATCACAAGTATGTATTAGTCCTAGGAAGGGCGGTGCATTAGCATAGGTTCACCCACACAACACTTATCAAAACAATGAAGATTAATCAACTATATGAAGCGAAAGCACTTGACAATATCCCGTGTGTCCTCAAGAACGTTTGGTCATTATAAGTACAACAACCGGCTTGTCCTTTGCTGTAGAAAGGATTGGGCCACTCGCTGCAACTATTACTACTGCATTTTATTTACTTGTACTTTATTTATCTGTCATATCAAAAACTCCTAAAAACTTGTCTGTGAGCATTTACAGTGAATCCTTCATCAAAACCGCTTGTCAACACCTTCTGCTCCTCGTTGGGTTCGACACTCTTATTTATCGAAAGTACTACGATACACCCCCTATACTTGTGGGTTATCAAGACTATTTTCTGGCGCCGTTGCCGGGGAGTGTAGCGCTATTGGTAAGTGGAATTGGTAAGGGAAACATTTATTGTACGTGCTGTTTTTATTTTTGCCTGCTGCTATATCTCATTATGGAGGGGTCTTCTCTTGAATTCCTATTTGGGAAAACAACTACCACTGCTAAGGTAGTAGAGGAGGCGCAGATGAGCAGGTAATACCGTTCAAAATTCCTATGAAAATTGTTGAACGTGTCACAAATAACCGCTATGCAGGAGATGGAACTGTCCATCCTGGAGATCATTTGTTATTTCTGCATGAATTGTGCGAGTTATTTAAGTGTGCAGGTATCTCGATGGGAGAAGTTAAGAAGAAATTATTCTCTCTATCACTGTCTGGTAAAGCTGCACATTGGTATAAACTGCTGAAGAATGGGTATTCTCTTGGATGGGAGGAAATTGTACCTCTCTTTTACTCCAAATTCTATCCTCCAAGTGAGATTCATAAGGATCGGAACCTCATATATAACTTCTGGCCCTATGATGGAGAGAGTATCGCTCAAGCGTGGGGGAGATTGAAGGCATTAATGCTCAAATGTCCCATTCATGAGCTTCCTGGTAATATTGTTATTGATAACTTTTATGCAAGACTCTCCTTTCAAGATAAAACTCTATTGGATACCACTTGTGCTGGATCGTTCACTCGTAATAAAGAAGAGTTTAAGTGGGACCTTCTTGATCGGATTCAGGAGAACACTGAAGGATGGGAGAATGACAAAGGTAGGGAGTCAGGTATAAACTATGACTTTGAGTGTGTTAAAAATTTTATGGATACTGATGATTATCGCAAAATTAGCACTACTTATGGTCTTGACTCTCAAATTGTTGCAAACTTTTATAAAGCCTTTGCTTCCTATTTCGGTTTGCCGAAGGAGGGTTTTAAAAATTATCATGAACCATATAAAGATGAATCTGTTTCTCATATATCTAAAGGTGTTGAGGTTAATGTTGCTGATCGCATTATTCCAGAACCTTATATTGAAAAAGTTCCTTTTCCTAATAAGATTAAGGAACATACTATCATAACTGGTGTTGTTAGTAAAAGTAATAAGAAAACTACCAAACCTGATGAGCAAATAACTGTTGAACCTGTTGTAGCATTGGTTAAAGATCTTGTCACTGAAAATTTAGAAGATAGACACATTATCTTTTGTGAGGATGCTTCTAATATTGTCTCACATCCTAAAAGTTCTAGGAAGTCTAGTGTTCCTGTGCTTTCTGTTGGATAGGTGATCATTGCTATTATGGTTTATGTGATATTGGTGCAAGTTCTAGTGCTATTCCTTATGAGCTTTACAGGGAAATTATGCACGAAATTGCTCCTTGTAAACTTGAAGAGATTGATGTGGTTATTCAGCTTGCTAATAGGGAAACTATCTCTCCAATTGGTATCATTAGAGATGTCGAAGTCCTTTGTGGTAAGACTAAATACCCTGCTGATTTTCTTGTACTTGGGTCGGCTGCCAATGATAGTTGTCCTATTATTTTTGGTAGACCTTTTCTGAATACTTGTGGTGCTGTTATAGATGTAAGAAAGAGAAAATCTTTACTAAATTTGCTGGTGAATCTTATGAATTCAATTTCTCTAAATTTGCTAAAGCACCTTATGAAACTGAATTGCCTAGTGAGGATTTTGAAATTGCTCAACTTGCATCTATTGTTCTTGCTCCTAACAATGCTTTGCAGCAACATATGGAGAATCATGAAAGTGAGAACTTCAGGGAAGAAAGGAATGAGCTTGATGAAGTATTCCTTCGTCAACCTATGCTCAAACACAATTTACCTGTGGAAGATTTGGGTACCACAATGCCACCCAAGGAGGATCCTGTTTTTGATTTGAAACCTCTGCCTGATAATCTTAAATATGCTTATATTGATGATAAGAAAATATATCCTGTTATTATCAGCTCTAAACTTTCAGGTACAGAGGAGGAAAGGTTATTGGGAGTGTTGAGGAAACACCGCGGAGCTATGGGATATACTCTTGATGACCTGAAGGGAATTTCTCCTACTATATGTCAGCACGCCATCAACATGGAACCTGATGCAAAGCCTGTTGTTGAGCATCAGCGTCGTTTAATACCCAAGATGAAAGAAGTGGTAAGAAATGAGGTATTAAAACTTCTTGAAGCTGGTATTATTTATCCTATTGCTGATAGTAGATGGGTAAGTCCTGTGCATTGTGTTCCTAAGAAAGGAGGAATTACCGTTGTTCCTAATGAAAATGATGAACTAATTCCTCAAAGAGTAGTAGTTGGTTATAGATGTGCATTGATTTTAGAAAGGTTAACAAAGTAACTAAGAAAGATCATTATCCTTTGCCTTTTATTGATCAAATGCTTGAGAGGTTGTCCAAGAAAACTCACTTTTGTTTCCTTGATGGGTATTCTGGGTTTTCTCAAATTGCTGTGAGAGCGCAAGATCAAGAGAAAACTACTTTTACTTGTCCTTATGGAACTTATGCTTATAGACGTATGCCTTTTGGTTTATGTAATGCTCCTGCTACTTTTCAAAGATGCATGTCTGCTATTTTTCATGGCTTTTGTGAGGAAATTGTGGAAGTCTTCATGGACGATTTCTCCGTCTATGGAACTTCCTTTGATAATTGTTTGCACAACCTTGACAAAGTTTTGCAGAGATGTGAAGAAACTAGCCTTGTTCTTAATTGGGAGAAATGCCACTTTATGGTTAATGAAGGAATTGTTCTTGGACATAAAATTTCTGAAAGAGGTATTGAAGTTGATCGAGCTAAAGTGGAGGCAATTGAAAAGATGCCTTGTCCCAAAGATGTTAAAGGTATTCGTAGTATTCTTGGTCATGCTGGTTTTTATAGGAGGTTTATTAAAGATTTCTCTAAAATTTCCAAGCCTCTTACTAATCTTCTTCAAAAAGATGTACCCTTTGTTTTTGATGATGATTGTAAGGAAGCTTTTGAAACTTTGAAAAAGGCTTTAATCACCGCTCCTGTAGTTGAACCACCTGATTGGAATTTACCTTTTGAAATTATGTGTGATGCTAGTGATTATGCTGTAGGCGCTGTTCTTGGGCAGCGAGTAGATAAAAAGTTAAATGTTATTCATTATGCTAGTAAAACTCTTGATTCTGCTCAAAAGAATTATGCCACTACTGAAAAAGAATTTCTAGCTGTAGTTTTTGCTTGTGACAAATTTCGACCCTACATAGTTGATTCGAAAGTCACTATTCATACTGATCATGCTGCAATTAGATACCTTATGGAAAAGAAAGATGCTAAGCCAAGGCTTATTAGATGGGTACTTCTTTTGCAAGAATTTGATTTGCATATCATAGATAGAAAAGGTGCTGAAAATCCTGTTGCTGATAATTTGTCTAGATTGGAAAGCATTCCTTATGATCCTATTCCTGTTAATGATAGCTTTCCAAATGAACAATTGGCTGCAATAAGTGTAAGTTCGCGAGATAGTCCTTGGTATGCTGATTATGCTAACTTTATTGTTTCCAAGTACTTGCCTCCAACCTTTTCAGCTCAGCAAAGAAGGAAATTCTTTTATGACTTGCGGCATTACTTTTGGGATGACCCACACTTATATAAAGAAGGAGTCGATGGTATTATGCGAAGATGTGTTCCTGAATATGAACAACAGGAAATACTGAGGAAATGCCATGGAAGTGCTTATGGAGGGCATCACGCTGGAGATAGAACTGCGCAGAAAGTTCTACAATCAGGTTTTTATTGGCCTACCCTCTTTAAGGATGCAAGAAAGTTTATTTTATCTTGTGATGAATGTCAAAGGGTTGGTAATATCTCTAGACGCAATGAAATGCCTATGAGTTATTCTCTTGTTATTGAACCATTTGATTGTTGGGGATTCGACTTCATGGGTCCTTTTCCTTCTTCACAAGGTAATACTCATATACTTGTTGCTGTTGATTATGTCACTAAATGGGTAGAAGCTATACCTACTAAAAGTGCTGATGGTGAGACCTCTTTAAAAATGCTTCAAGATGTCATTTTTCCTAGGTTTGGTGTACCTAGATATCTTATGACTGATGGAGGTTCTCATTTTATCCATGGTGGTTTTAGAAAGACTCTTGCTAAATATGGTGTTAATCATAGAATTGCTTCAGCCTATCATCCTCAAACTAGTGGACAAGTAGAATTGTCAAATAGGGAGATTAAATCTATCTTGCAAAAGACTGTTAATAAATCTAGAAAAAATTGGGCTAGTAAGTTAAATGATGCTTTATGGGCTTATAGAACTGCTTATAAGAACCCCATGGGCATGTCTCCTTATAAAATGGTTTATGGTAAAGCTTGTCACTTGCCTTTAGAATTAGAACACAAAGCTTATTGGGCAGTGAGAGAACTTAATAGAGATTTTAAACTTGCCGGTGAGAAAAGGTTGTTGCATTAAGTTCTTTAGATGAATGGAGAAGTGAGGCTTATGAAAATGCTAGACTCTTTAAAGAAAAAGTTAAGAGATGGCATGATAGGAGAATTCTTAAAAGAGAATTTAATGTTGGTGAGAAAGTTCTATTGTATAGGTCTCGTCTCAGATTTTTTGCAGGAAAGTTACTCTCAAAATGGGAAGGACCATTTGTTATTGTGGAGGTGTATCGTTCAGGTGCAATAAAAATTGCTTCATTGAAAGATAACTCTACACAAGTGGTAAATGGTCAAAGACTCAAGCATTATATTTCTGGAGATTCTATTAATGAAGAGGTTGATACAATTAAAGTGGTGACTCCGGAAACTTTCATTGAAGAACATTTTTCTGGGACTGCAGAATTCGATTCGAATAGGTAACAGTTTCGGTAAGAAAAGTTTCGCGAATAACTTTCTAGAAGATATTTTCGTCGTTTTTATTAAATATGGAAAAATAAGAGACCGAACCGGATGGGAGACGGCACCCGTGGTGCCCAAACCATAGGTCGGCGCGGTGGGCCCCCAGCCGCGCCGCCTGGTGGTTTGAGCACCCCGGAGCTCGTCTCCGATCAGGTTTCCTCCTGTACCTTCCTTATGTTGTAAAACTTTTTGCTATATAACTCACCCGAACCCCCGAGGTTCGTATCTCGCCTTTTCATCGTGTTTCGTTTCGAGCTGTTTCTGTCCAGATATTGTTTTCAGATTTAGAAGCGCCATGGTCTCCAACAACAACAACAAGGGCAAGGAGCCTTTGGAAGACGAGACTCAAGACCCCAAGCTGAAGGAGGAAGTCAAGAGCGAAGATGAAGGAGAAGTGGAGGAAGACCCGCGCGAATACCCGCGCGCTACCGTTGCAAGCATCGGAGTGGTGGCAAATCCATTCAAGCCCAGGCAAGGGCGCGGATGAGCACCGGAGGGAAGGTTCCACGACACTTCTTGGCTCCCAGGACATCTTCCCCAGGCAAAAATAACCCCTTCCATACTCTTATCCATAAGCATCAAATTGAGAGGATCCCGGAGGCTGAGTTGCCTAGTGGTTGGAATATAGATCGTTCTAACAATACAGGAAAGAGGGATTCTGCTGCTGAGGAGTGGGGAAACAACTCCAAGAGTTGGGACTCGCAGTCTGACAAGTTTATGAATCGCATCGAACACAACTCTGAGCTGATTCGCGCCCTCACCTACAAGATTGATGAACTGAAGGAGCTGGTTGATAAGCTTATCAACAATCACCACCACCACCGAAGGAGTAATTCATCATAAGTATTGGCATCCCCTTGGTTTGTTCCAAGCTTGGGGGAGTGCCGCGGTATCACATCATTATCTTTACCTTTTACTTTTCCATAAAGTCATATCGTGAGTAGGGAAGTTATCTTATATGATGGTTTGCAATGTGGAAGTATCTCTCTTTTAGTTGGTTATCTATGTATCCCTTGGTGTGAGTTGCCGTTATGAAATATTAATGAGAAGTTTTATCATTTACTTTCTGCATACTTTATTTTAGCTTGCAATTCTCTTTCATATTGATAACCTTGTTGTTAGTATAGGGATCACTTTTTAGAGCACCAAGTTAATCTTTTTGGTTTTGGCAAACTTAGCATTGGTCAGTAGTAGACAATACTTTGAGACTTAAGTAGAGAGAGGGAGTGCATGCAAATATATTATTCCATGATCTTTCTTTCTTTGTGCTCATAAGCTTAGTATTCTTAAGTTAAACTATTTGTGCTTCTAAGGAAGATTGCATGATTATTCTTATCACTTGTATAATTGTTTGTATCCCTCAACTCTTATGCTTGCTACATAACCTTGCTAGCCAAAGACCTGTATCGAGAGGGAATGCTTCTCATACATCCAAACCTTGAGCCAAACCATTGCCATTCGAGTCCACCATAACTTCCTACTATATGGTATTTTGCGCCATTCCAAGTAAATACTTCATGTGCTACCTTTAAATTATTCAAAACTTATTACTCCTAGTTTTGTGTCACTGTTTATTAGCTCATGAGGGTTCTGTAGAGTTTCTCTAGCACTTTTGTCAAACAGACTTTCACCAATGGACTAGTGGCATATACACCGCTTATCCAACAATTTGCAAAAAGAGCTGGCAAATGGGGTGCCCAGTCCCAATTAACTACAACTTTCATTAATAATTCTCTTCACATGTTTTGCCCTGATTTATCAGTAAGCAACTTAATTTGCAAATAGACACTCCTCCATGGTATGTGAATGTTGGAAGGCACCCGAGGATTCGGTTAGCCATGGCTTGTGTAAGCAAAAGGTTGGGAGGAGTGTCAACTATAAAGAAACTAAAATACATGTGTAAACAAAAGAGAAGAGGGATGATCTACCTTGCTGGTAGAGATAACGTCCTTCATGGGAGCCGCTCTTGAAAGTCTGGTTGACAAGGGGTTAGTGTTCACTTTACTACGATTCGTTGACAACGACATACATAGCTCAAACAACTATTTTCATACTCTCTATATGCTTTGCAAAACTTAAAAGCTCTAGCACATGATTTAATCCCTGCTTCCCTCTGCGAAGGGCCTATCTTTTACATTATTGTTGAGTCAGTAAACCCATTCCTCTCTATCTCAAGCAAGCATTTGAGTTGTTGAGATCCAATTAGTTATATGTGTTGATACTTCTAATCATATCTCTCATTTCCTTGTTTCGCACAATAGCTTTTATCCGAATGAATATAACTTTGAAAGTTATCAATGACTGTAAGGAGACTGTTATGATTAAGGCATGTAAGTTCTGCTATATAAGCTCTGATATAAAGACTCTTCTCGAAAGATAAGTATGATCTGTTAATTGTTCTCTGACCAAGAGTTTAAGTTTGCCTTCACCAATCATGGTTCTCTTTATGCACTTCATCGTGGTTCCCTTTACTTATTTCAAGTTAGATTATATGAAGGGAAGTTGCTGTCTAGAATGACTTGTGTATCAATGAATGTGATGCTTCTTGTCCGTATTTTATTTATCGACACTTTGCTCCATAAACTTGTGGTCATGTTTACTGAGCTCAGTTTTCGCTTGGGGACAAGCGAGGTCTAAGCTTGGGGGGGTTGATACGTCCATTTTGCATCACTATTTTATATCATAATTTACTGCTATTCATCGATATATTTCATATTTAGAAGTGTTACTTATGTTATTTTACCTATTTTGCATGTTTGATGAATAATGGAGAATTGGACACCGGAGTCAGGATTCTGCTGGAAAAAGCACCGTCGAGATGCACTATTTCTGAAGATCAATAAATCGAAGGAGACATATGGAAGTTCCTATTTTACCAGAAGATGGAGGAGGCCAAAAGGGGGCTGAGATGGGCCATGGTGGGCCCTCCTCACCCTTGGCGCGGTGGGGCCCCCTGCCGCGCCGAGAGGTGGTTTGGGGGCCCTGGCCCACCTCAGCCGTTCCCCCTTCGCGTACTTGACCCCCTCGGAACCCTAACACAGGGAGGAGGCCATCGAAATATTCCGCCGCCTCCACGAGGCGGAAAACACCAGAGAGCGAAAAGCTCCCCTGCAGGAAGAAATCTGCCGGGGGAAATTCCCTCCCGGAGGGGGAAATCGTCGCCATCATCACCGTCATCGAGCTGGACTTCATCGGGATCATCATCATCATCATCTCCACCGCCAACACCATCATCACCGCCGCTGCACCCGTCTCCGCTATAACATCTAGGGCTGAATCTTGTCTATTTCATAGGGGAAACTCTCCCGGTGTTGATTACTCTTGTTATTGATGCTATTGGGTGAAACCATTGGACTAAGGTTTATGTTCAGATTGTTATTCATCATCATATCACCTCTGATCATGTTCCGTATGATGTCTTGTGAGTAGTTCGTTTAGTTCTTGAGGACATGGGAGAAGTCTTGATGTTAGTAGTGAACTATGTTGAGTAATATTTAATGGTTTGATGCTTAAGTTGTGGTGTTATTCTTCTAGTGGTGTCATGTGAACGTCGACTACATGATACTTCACCTTTATGGGCCTAGGGGAATGCATTGTGTATTCGTTTGCCAATTGTGGGGTTGCCGGAGTGACAGAAACCTGAACACCCGTTGGTATATCGATGCATGAGGGATAGCAGGATCTCAAAGTTTAAGGCTGTGGTTAGTTTATTTAATTACTTTCTTGTATTTGCGGATGCTTGCAAGGGGTATAATCACAAGTATGTATTAGTCCTAGGAAGGGCGGTGCATTAGCATAGGTTCACCCACACAACACTTATCAAAACAATGAAGATTAATCAACTATATGAAGCGAAAGCACTTGACAATATCCCGTGTGTCCTCAAGAACGTTTGGTCATTATAAGTACAACAACCGGCTTGTCCTTTGCTGTAGAAAGGATTGGGCCACTCGCTGCAACTATTACTACTGCATTTTATTTACTTGTACTTTATTTATCTGTCATATCAAAAACTCCTAAAAACTTGTCTGTGAGCATTTACAGTGAATCCTTCATCAAAACCGCTTGTCAACACCTTCTGCTCCTCGTTGGGTTCGACACTCTTATTTATCGAAAGTACTACGATACACCCCTATACTTGTGGGTTATCACGCCACAGAAATGCATGCGCCACAGAAAACCGCATTTCTGTGGCGCATGTAGGGGGTGCGCCACAGAAATGTCGATTTCTGTGGCGCACGTGTCTTTCGTGCGCCACATAAATGCAAAATTTTGTGGCACATGCAAACTAGTGCGCCACAGAATTAATTTCTGTGGCGCACCTTTTAAGGGTGCGCCACAGAATGCCAACCTATCTATAACCCTTTTCCTAGTAGTGAATAGTGAGCGCATGACAATGCATATATATGACAAGTTGGCTACCATGATATTAATTGGGCATTACGACAAAATACATAGACCGTTATCCAACAGCATCTATGACTAATAATCCACCTTCAGGTTGACATCCGTGTTCCCCGTCGGTATTAAGTTGCAAGCAACGGATAATCGCATTAAGCAATGTGCGTTAAGTAAACAAATACATATGACCGTGGACATAGCATTGTTAGGTTACCCCTATTAGCAACAGCACATCCACAACCTTAGGCGTTGCTGTCACTCGCCCAGATTACTGGAGACTGAACCCACTATCTAGCATAAATACTCCCTCTTTGAGTTACAAACATCTACTTGGCCAAATCATCAACTAGTAACGGAAAGCATGCAAGATCATAAATAACATGTATCATAGATTAATAAACAACTTGATCATAGTATTCAATATTCATCGGATCCCAGCAAACATAACATGTAGCATTACAATAAGATGATCTTGATCATGTTAGGCAGCTCACAAGATCTAAACATGATGGCACAAAGTGGAGAGACAACCATCTAGCTACTGCTATGGACCCGTAGTCCAAGTATGAACTACTCACGCATCACTCCGGAGGCAGGCATGGTGATGTAGAGCCCTCCGGTGATGATTCCTCTCTCCAGCAGGGTGCCGGGAAGAGGTTCTGGACCCTCCCGAGCTTGGGTTGACGACGGCGGTGCCTCTGGAACTTTTCGTGTAATATGGCTCGGGTCTCTAGGGTTTTTGCATCGGGGGAATAAGTAGATGAAAGGGCGGCGGCTGGAGAGCCCCGAGGGGCCCACACCAACCTAGGGCGCGCCAGGGGGACCCGCGCCCTGGCTCCTCTTCGTTGCTCCTTTGGACTTCAGGTGTATTCTGATAAAATAGGTGCCTCCGTGAATTTTCGTCCAATTCCGAGAATATTTCCTGACTAGCTTTTCTGCAATACAAAAACAGCAGAAAACAGGAACTGGCACTGTGGCATCTTGTTAATAGGTTAGTCCCAAAAAATGTATAAAAGTGAGATAAAGTGGATGCAAAACATGTAACAATTGGTATAATATCAACATGGAACATCAAAAATTATAGATATGTTTGAGACATATCACCTGCCCTCGGTCCGCCTCGAGCCTCACCGGCGTCTCCCGACCCGTCCCGGCGTCTCCTCCTCGCTCGCTGCGTGGACGCCGCGAGGATACTCAACCCCGGCCTCCTCCACGAGCTCCGCTCGGCGGGCCGGCTCCTCCAGACCATGGTCGCGCGCCCTCGTCCTCCCCTGCCCACGAGGCTACTCAGCCCCGGCCTCCTCCACGAGCTCCGGCCGGGCCGGCTCTGCTACGACCACAGTCGCGCGCCCTCGTGTGCGTGCCTCCCGCCGACGACCTGTCCTGGTCACCGTCACGAGGTCGTTTATTCTCCTCGCTCCCTCCGCTTGCTGACCATGCCCTGGTCGACGACAGCTCTGCGACTCTGCTGCAGCAACAGGGAGGCGGCGCTGCGCTGGTCGTCGATGATACATCAAGGGAGAGGTGGTGATGTGCTGGTGCAGCGTCGAGTTTTGCTAGGCGTCGGGATTTGCTACATGCGGCTGGCGACAATACTACGTGCGGCGTTGGATTTTGCCACAATACTAGAATAACACGAAATTTTGCTACCAAAGTTTTGTTATTTTTCTATAATAGCATGAAATTTTGCTACCAAAGTTTTGTTATTTTGCCATAATAGTATAAAAAATTTGCTACTCGGTCTCCGGCGTTGTCTCTGGCGAAGTCGGTTTTGCTACACCAGCACATTTATTTTTGCTACAACAGCCCATTTATTTTGCTACAGTAGCACAATTTTTCGTTAGCAACGTGTCCACGGCTCGCGGTGTTGCTACAGAGGCACAAGGCATTGCTACCGCTGAGCCGATGATGCTACCGACGTGTTGTTGCTACCGACGACACGTGGTGATGCTACCGATGGCATGTGTCATTGCTACTGACGAGCCGACGATGCTATCGACTGTATCCGACAAAGCTATGAGAAGATGCTACCGACGTCTCGCGCCGTTGCTACCGACGAGCTAACGATGCTACGGACGGTATCCGGCAGTGCTACGAGTGGATGCTACAGACATCTCGCAGCGTTTCTACCGCGAGCCGACGATGCTACCGACGGCGCATGTGATTGCTACCGGCGAGCCGGCGATGCTACCAGGTGCGCGCGATGTTGCTACCGACGACGCATGGTTTGCTCTGTAAATACATCCATGATAGTGCAAGCTGGCAATGCTACGAATAATTTTTTCTCCATACAAGCATTTGCTGCAATAGCAAACAAAAAATTCTCCATTTAAGCATTTGCTTCGAACAATACAAAAAAATTGCTACAAATGAATTTTTTTGCTCCGTGGAAATTGTAAATTTGTTACAATAGTACAAAATTCATATTACGAACGAACCTTTTTTACTTCATAGAACCATTTGCGAGATTTTTGGTGGAACTTGACTTTTGTTACAATAGTACAAAATTCTTATTACGCGTGAACCGTTTTTGTTTCAGTCAAGGAAAAGCGGGATGGAAGGAATTTGAGAGCAGGACACGTGTCGGTAAGGGGACCCGAGGGATTTTTCCCCAAGATACCCGGGGATGCGTAGTACTACCCCTAAACTTAAATACGAGCTGATCGCCTCAGCACCCCACGAGGAACAGCAACCGGCCGACAGCGACGACCAGCCTCCCGATCGTTTATTTACGCGTCTCGTTACAGGATACCCATCCTCATTCCTCACTCGGTCTACTCTTCTGCCACCGCAAGACTCACTGTGCACGCGCCACCGGCGTACCAGCCTCCTTCTCCCACGGCCCAGCTACTCCGCCCTCGGAGGTTCTTCACGGGTCCTCACGGCAGATCCACGGCAACGGCATCCTCCACGGAGTGCTTCCATCTCCTCCACGCAGTGCAGCAATTGTTTGATCCATCCTGTTCCAGGGTTCAGATCGGCGACGCTGACGAATACAATCTTCTGTTCAGTGTCCACTGTTTGGCCTGCACAGCTAGTCGCGCGGCCATGGAGGCGACTCCGGTGACCACCGACTGACCGGGTTCGCCGGAGGTATGATCCGCACTTCTCGCTGCTATGTTTCTTGGCAGCAATGGTTGGGCTTACTTTCTGTTGATCCATCCTTTCCATGGTTCAGATCGACGACGCGGCCAAGACAACATCCAGTCCGCTGTCCCAGCGGACTCTCAGCCTCTAGTAGCCAGGACAGCAATCAGGATCCCCCTAGGTAGCCATCATGCCGGTTTGTCGCTCGTTTAGCCAGAGCACTAACGCTTGCGGCTTAGTGGCTTACTCGGATTAATTTCTCTTTGCATTCCACAGAGCAAGCTCTAACCTAGCACGGCGGCCATGGAGGCGGCTCTGGTCAGCGCGGCGACGGGGGCCTTGAAACCCGTCCTGGACAAGCTGGCCACTCTGCTTGGCGAGGAGTACAAGCGTGCCAAGGGGGTGCGCAAGGAGATCGAGTTCCTCACGGATGAGCTCACTCAAATGCATGCCTTTCTCCTTGTGATGTCACAGGAGGAGGATCCCACCTTGCAAGATCAGGTATGGATGACGGCGGTGCGCGAGCTGTCCTACGACATGGAGGACTCCATCGATGACTTCATGCAAAGCGTCGGTGACAAGGACACAAATAAGCCAGATCAGGGCTTCGTTGAGAAGATCAAGCACTTGCTGGGGAAGATGGGTAAGGTGAAGGCTCGCCATCGGATTGGCGATGAGATCCAAGACATGAAGAAACGAATCATTGAGGTGGGCGGCAGGAATCTAAGGTACAAGACTCGTGAAGCTATCTGCAGCACCAAGAATGCATCCGTTGACCCTAGAGCTCTCGTTATGTTCGAGGATGCGTCAAAACTTGTCGGCATTGATGAACCCAAGGCTGAGATAATCAGACTGTTGACTCAAGACGATGATGGACGTGCTTCAGCACATCAGGATCCAAAGCTGGTCTCTATTGTTGGATCCGGAGGTATGGGCAAGACAACTCTTGCAAACGAGGTGTATCAAGAGCTCAAAGGGAAATTCGAGTGTCATGTCTTCTTATCCGTGTCAAGAAATCCAGTATGATGAATATCCTAAGAACTATTCTTAGTGAAGTTAGTCATCAGAATTATGCTACCACGGAAGCAGGGAGCGTGCAACAACTCATCAGAAAGATTAAAGATTTTTTAACAGGCAAAAGGTACAGTTTATAACTTTCTATACCGTGTCTACTTTTCATCTTCGAACATATAATTTAGGAAGTTATTTAAATATTTCACACGGGAATCACACTGGTTATTTGTTAGAAAAAAAGTTCAGGTCAATACTGGGAAGTCCATATTGCTCCATCTATAGTTACAAAATTATTGGTTAAATGTTTGTTC
This sequence comes from Poa pratensis, assembly GCA_947311845.1. Taxonomy (NCBI): domain Eukaryota; kingdom Viridiplantae; phylum Streptophyta; class Magnoliopsida; order Poales; family Poaceae; genus Poa; species Poa pratensis. Next base: position 29,593,452 of record CAMZMU010000084.1, read on the forward strand.
CGAAGAACGTGTTAAGGTCAGCGAAATAGAAAGCCCGTTGGTGATTATGTCTTTTTCTTTTTCTTTGATATTGTTGCGAATAACCTGTTAAGGTCAGTTCTATTACATTATTTTTTTATGCTATCATCGTGAACAAGTTTATTTTACAGCTTTTGTTAATCTTATTATACAACCTTTATGTTGAAACCATGCTAATATAATCAATGAATCCATGTGCAGGTATTTTATTGTTGTTGACGATATATGGGACGTGGATACATGGGATGTTATCAAGCTAGCATTCCCAGTGACTAGTTCTGGCAGTATTATAATTACCACTACTCGTATAAATGATGTTGCCAAATCATGTCATGGAGATATTTATGGTATAAGGAATCTTAACGATGCACATTCAAGAGAACTGTTTCATAGAAGATTATTTGACTCCAATGAAGATTGCCCGTCACACCTTGAAAAGTTACTAATCAGATATTGAAAAAATGTGATGGGTTACCTCTAGCAATCATTACTATGTCGGGTTTGTTGGCTAACAGAGAGAGAACAGAGGATTCATGGAACCAAGTGAGAGATTCAGTTGGTCGTGCACTTGAAAGAAATCATGATGTCAAAAGAATGATGCAGATATTGTCACTTAGTTACTTTGATCTGCCTCCTCATCTAAGAAGTTGTCTCTTATATATTAGTATGTTTCCGGAAGATTCTCTTATCGAGAGGAAGGATTTGATAATGAGATGGATAGGTGAAGGATTCATTCCAAAAGAAGATGGATATACAGTCTATGAGATAGGAAAAAGGTGTTTTAATGAGCTTCTCAATCGAAGTTTGATCCAACCCGTCAAGACAGGTAAAACTGGAAATGTGAAGAATTGTCGAGTTCATGACACGATTCTTGATTTCATCATATCCAAATCCATTGAAGAGAACTTTGTTACTTTAGTTGGTGTTCCCATGCTGAGAATTGGGACACAACCCAAAGTCATTCGGCGACTCTCTATTTGCGCGGAGCAAGGAAATTCAACAGTATCGACAACTGGTCTAGTTTTGTCCCATGTCCGATCACTTAGTGTGTTTAAATCCATAGAAATTCCTTCTTTGGAGGACTTCAGACATTTACGTGTTCTTGACTTGAATAATTCCCGGCAATTGCAAGACCATGATTTGGAAAATATAGTTAATTTATCCCAGTTGAGGTGCCTGAACCTCAGACGTACAAAAATAAAGAAGCTTCCGGAACAAATGGGACGTTTGGGGTGTTTGGTGATGCTGGACCTAAGAGGCACTGACGTAAGGGAATTACCTCAATCTATTGTTAACCTTGGAAAATTGTCGCATCTATTTGCTGGGATGTATGTTACATTTCCTGAGGGGATTGAGAAGTTGCAAGCACTTGAGACATTGGAAGAGGTCATGGCTTCCAATCATCCGGTTGACTTCCTCTCGGGTCTTGGCCAGTTAAAGAATTTGAGAAAACTTGTCCTCCGTGGTTTCGATGGTAATCCTGACAGTAAGGGTACAAAAGTGGCTCCAGAGGAGGGCAACAAAGCTATAGTCTCTTCCCTGTGTAAGCTAGGCAGCCAGAATCTTCGCTCTCTGACTATTTGGTTTGGGAGCAGTCTGTTACAGGAACCTTTGTGCCTAGTTTCCCTCCGGAAACTCATTACCTCTCTTTCACCTGTCCCGCAAGTCCCGAAATGGGTAAGCCGCCTCATAAACCTCCAACAGCTAAGCCTCGAAGTGAAGGGAGTCAAGAAGGATGATATGTGCATCCTTGGAGCCTTGCCTAGTTTGGTCATTCTGGATCTCAAAGAAGCAGCAACACAGTCCAACCGAGAGCTCAGAATCAGCGGTGAAGTTGGGTTCAGATTATTGAAGATCTTTAGATATGCTGCAAATTTTCAGAAGGTAGATTTGATGTTTGCGGCAGGAGCCATGCCCAAGCTACAAAAGCTCGAGATTTTTCGTTTGCATGTATTTGAATCCATGTTTCTGGACTTAGGAATCGGGAATCTCCCCAGCCTTATTGATGTCAGGTGTGATGTTTATGGCTATCAGGAGACTGCTGGAGCCGTAAAGGCAGCTTTGGAGAGAGTATCCAGGGCACACCCCAACCACCCCGCTCTACTCTTTCGGAGAACTGATCGACGTGGGTTCTCTTTGGGACCAGTGTGAGGGACCAAGTGCAGCAGCAGAGTCTATAATCTATATACATCTGAAGCTCTTGTGTTTTCTTACGTTGCTTCATAGTTATTTACCGAGTTTGATGTTGATCTGTATCTTGTTAAAATGCCGATGTGATACGAAGATAACCTGTACCATTTCTCTGTCGTGCTGTATTTATCATCGTCAATTAATTTCACGGTGTAAATCGTTTTTAGTTGATCTGTAGCAAATTCTGTGTGGCGATACTAAAGTGTGCTTTTTGTGGCGCATATTGAAGTGTGTGTGGTTTTATCATCTGTGTAATACTTACGTTTCTTTTGGAGAAACTAGATAGCCCATTGCGCCACTAGCAGAAATGGCGGAAGCAAGACTACATTATAGATGTAATATCTATGTACTTTGTATGTATGTCATTGTTCGCCGCCGGTTTGTCTTAATTGAACATTGGTCTGTTCGGCTCCATGACGCTGAGAAGAAACAGGAGGGCAAGACATATATCTATGTAGACTCGACAGGTTCAGCTTTGGACGCTATGTACAGGCCGTGTGAAATGGAAGTGCTCTAAACGATGTATTCTCTCAGCATGGCAATGCTGCGGGAGGTACTAACCTATCTGTTTTGACGTTGTTTAGTATAGGGTTTTTGGTTTGTGTTGACTATAGATTGTCCTCCAACTGATGAATACAGTGAAAGTAATATGCCATATTATATTTTGTTGCTAGGAAATCCAACTGACGTGGTTTTTGTTGAATATCATGTATACATACCACATGAGTATGGTGTAGTACACCACCTCATACGGTACGATCCTTGTACGCCACGGAGAGGGCTTTTCTCTCCTCATATAAACACGTACCCGAGCCCTCAACAGGGCATCGTTTCCCCTAAACTCAATATGGTATCAGAGCCTATCTCTTCCCTGACCTAGCGTCGCAAGAAACCCATCGCCGCCGCCGCTGCATCTCTATCGCAGCCACCGCCGCGTTACATTGCCGTCGCCGCAGCCAGACTGCCGCCGCCGCCTCAAAAACCAAAACCCACAACCAAAAAAAACCAAACCACATCAAGCCGCCGCTGCACATTTGCTGCCGCCGCCCACACCCTAAAAACCAAAACCCTACGACCACGATATCCAGCCGCCGCCGCGTTTTCTCGCCGCTGCCGCTGACGATCTACAAAGCTACAACCCAAAACCCAAAAACCAAACCCCATGGCATCCTCGTCCTCGTCCGTGACGACCCTGGCTGCGACTCTCGGAGCGCCGCCGGCACAACTCCTGACGCGGGAGAACTCTCTCGTGTGGAAAGCCCTTGTCATCCGGCTCTACGTGGTGGCAGAGTCCTCAATCTGGTGAAGGGACTCGAAGCCGCGCCTGCAGAAGAGATCGACGTTGATGGCCCCGATGGAAAGAAGATCAAGGTTGAGAACCCTGCATATGTCTCCTGGATTGTACGTGATCAGCAAGTCCTTCGGTACCTTATGAATTCCGTGCCGCCAGAGTTGCTGTCCCATGTTATTGGCCTCGAGACCTCAGCTGAAGTCTGGAAGGTCCTTGAGGAGCTTACGATGACACAGTCCAGATCCCGCACACAACAACTTCGCTCCGCTTTGAATGATACAAAGAAAGGTGATATGTCTGCCGAGAAGTATTTTTCCAAGATGAAAACCCTAGCCTCTGAACTTGCTGCTGCTGGCAAGCCACTTGATGACGATGAGTTGATCTGGTCCATTCTGCACGGTCTCGGAGACTCGTACAACACCCTGAAAACTGCCATCCGCGCAAACCCTAGCACTACCCTGACAGATTTGTTCAGCCAACTCCAAGCCTTTGATCAACTTCACAAGGTGGAAGATGCGGATGATGGGTTTGTCTCTTCCGCTAATGCAGCCCAGCGTGGAGGTGGAGGACGTACAGATGGCCGCTATGATGATCGCCGTGGTCGCCAGGACACTCGCTATGATGATCGCCGTGGTTGCCAGGACACTCGCTACTATGACAGACGTGGGCGCCCTGATGATCGCGCTCGCCGTGGTGACCGCGGTGACCATGACCGCTCAGACTGGGGGCGTCGTGATGACAGCCGTCGTGGTGATCGGGGTCGTCGCCATGATGGAGGCCGCCGCGGCAATGGTGGCCGCCGAGATGACAGCCGTGATAACCGTCGCCGTGATGAAGGTGGACGTCGTGACCGTGCACCGACACCGTTTGTGGATTTTACGTGTCAGATATGTAAAATTCATGGACACCCTGCAGCCGATTGTTGGTGGAGGTACAACGATGACAACTCTGACAGCGAAGATGAGCAAGATACTAAAGGTGCCAACATGGCGTCCTACGGAGTGGACACCAATTGGTACTCTGACACGGGTGCTACTGATCATATCACCGGCGAGTTGAACAAGCTCTCCACCCGTGAGAAGTACAATGGACGTGACCGTGTTCACACGGCCAACGGAAAAGGTATGCAAATTAGTCATATTGGTCATTCAACATTGTGCACCCCACATGCATCTCTACATCTTAATAATGTTCTTCATGTTCCTAGTGCATCAAAAAATCTAGTGTCCATTCATAAGCTCACCCTTGATAATGATGTGTTTCTTGAGTTTCACCCTTTCTTCTTTTTGATCAAGGATCAGGCCACAAGGAGAGTTCTGTTTAGGGGTCCCTGTCATGGTGGTCTCTACCCCTTAGTTCCTGTTTCCACAAAGTCATCCAAGCATGCTTTTATCACAATAAAGCCGTAATCCTCTACATGGCATCGTCGTTTAGGGCATCCCTCCTTCTTTGTGGTGCAACAAGTTCTTAGGAAGCATAAGTTACCTCATTCATCAGAAATAAATTCATACATATGTGATTCTTGTCAACTAGCAAAAAGTCATCAGTTGCCATACCCTGTGTCCACTAGTGTTTCCACTGTTCCTTTGGAACAAGTGTTTTCTGATGTATGGGGCCCTGCTCCAGCCTCTGTTGGCAAGCACACTTATTATGTAAGCTTCATAGATGATTTCAGCAAATTTACTTGGATTTATTTACTCAAGAAACTTTCTGATGTTTATCAAGTTTTCCTCAATTTTCAGCAACTTGTTGAGCGCAAGTTTGATAGGAAAATTATTACTATGCAAACTGATTGGGGTGGTGAATATGAAAAACTCAACAGTTTCTTTCAAAAGATTGGTATCACTCATCACGTTTCTTGTCCCCATGCACACCAACAAAATGGATCAGCCGAACGCAAACATCGTCATATTGTTGAAGTTGGTTTTGCTTTACTTGCTAATGCATCTATGCCTCTCAAGTTTTGGGATGAAGCTTTTCTCACTGCAACATTTCTTATAAACTTGCTTCCTAGTAAAGTCATAAATCTTGAAACTCCTGTCGAACGTCTCTTGCATACAAAACCGAACTATGACTCCCTTCGTGTCTTTGGTTGTGCGTGTTGGCCCAACCTTCGTCCTTACAACAAACGAAAATTAGCCTTTCGGTCTAAACGATGTGTTTTCTTGGGATATAGTCCACGTCATAAGAGGGTGAAATGCCTTGATATTTCCACAGGTCGTGTTTACATTTCTAGAGATGTTGTTTTTGATGAGAATATCTTTCCTTTTGCATCCCTACTTCCAAATGTCGGTTCCCGTCTTCGCAATGAAATTCTCCTTTTACTCACATCATCTAGTCTTGGGGATGCACATGTTCATGATCATATGACTTTGCCGGTTGTGCCTATCACTAACCATGATCAGGTACTGGAGCATTCAGCAGAAGAAAATTCTGTGCAAAACAGTGAAGAAATGAGTGAAAACAGTGAAGAAAATGACCTTGGAGAAAATTCAGAAGAAGACGAATCCGGCGCTGGACACGTAACTGATTCAGGTGCTGCTCCGTCTGCAGATTCTGGCGCAGATCCCAGCGCTGATGCGAGCGCTGCTTCGCCCGTGCCAAGCGACAGGACCATGCATGCATCTGAGGCAAGCGCGTCGATCCCCGACAGCCCCCAGGCGCACGTCCACTCCAACGACGAGGTGTCCACATCTGGTTCGCCGGTCGGCTCACTGGCTCCACACGGATCCTCTGCTTCTGACCACGGTGTGGCCAGTTCTGCTACAGATCATTTACACTCTCCTGGCTCCGGATCTTCTGCAGTTTCGGCTCCTGTAGCTCCACCTGCACATGAGTCACGAACAAGGCTACAGAAAGGTATAACGCAACCTAAAAAGTATACAGATGGTACCATCACTTAAGGTCGTCAACCCAAAATTTATAAGCAAGCAAATTCTGTTAGGTATGGTCTACTAACATCTACAGGGGAGCCGTCTTCACTTTCTGAGGCTCTTGATCATCCTGAGTGGAAAAGGGCAATGGAGGAAGAGTATGATGCTTTGCTCAACAACAAAACTTGGCATCTTGTTCCATCAAGTTCCAACAAAAATTTGATTGACTGTAAGTGGGTTTACCGTATTAAAAGAAATGCAGATGGCACAATTGATAGGTATAAGGCACGTTTAGTTGCGAAAGGCTTCAAACAAAGGTATGGTATAGACTATGAAGATACTTTTAGTCCTGTTGTTAAAGCTGCAACCATCAGAGTGGCACTAGCTATTTCAGTCTCGAGAGGATGGAGTTTGCGACAGCTAGATGTCAAGAACGCGTTTTTGCATGGTGTTCTGGAAGAGGAGGTCTACATGAAACAACCCCCAGGTTTTGAAAATCCTAATGCTCCACATCATGTTTGCAGGCTTGATAAAGCTCTCTATGGGTTGAAACAAGCACCAAGGGCATGGTATTCTCGACTCAGTTCCAAGCTTTATGATCTCGGGTTTACACCATCCAAGGCTGACACCTCTCTGTTCCTTTATCAAAAGTCAGGTATCACAATATTTGTCCTAATTTATGTTGATGATGTTATTGTGACCAGCTCCTCCAGTGAGGCTATCTCGGTTTTGCTAAAGGATCTCAATAAACACTTTGCTATAAAAGATCTTGGTGACTTACATTTTTTCTTGGGTATTGAAGTCAAGAAAATAAAAGATGGGTTGATACTGACACAAAGCAAGTATGCTATGGACTTGCTAGCCTGAGTGGGAATGTTAAACTGCAAACCAGCTCCCACGCCCTTGTCCTCTACTGAGCCACTGTCTCTTCATGAGGGCACACCACTTGGTCCTGAGGATAATACACAGTACAGAAGCATTGTTGGTGCTTTACAATATCTTACCCTCACACGTCCTGATATTTCCTTTTCGGTCAACAAAGTTTGTCAGTTTCTTCATGCACCAACGACAGCACATTGGACAGCTACGAAAAGGATCTTGAGATATCTCAAAAATACATTGCATCTTGGTCTCACATTTATCCGTTCCTCTCATACGCTTTTAAGTGCCTTTTCAGATGCAGATTGGGCTGGATGCCCTGATGATAGACGGTCCACTGGAGGCTTTGCAGTTTTTCTTGGACCAAATCTTGTCTCCTGGAGCTCTCGCAAGCAAGCCACAGTTTCCGTTCTAGTACAGAGGCTGAGTATAAATCTGTAGCCAATGCTACTGCCGAGTTGATATGGGTTGAAGCACTTCTCCGAGAGCTTGGTGTTCAGTTGAAAGACAAGCCATGCTTGTGGTGTGATAACCTAGGTGCCACCTATTTATCTGCAAATCCTATTTTTCATGCTCGTACCAAACATATAGAAATTGATTATCACTTTGTTCGTGAGAGAGTTGCAAGCAAACAGCTGGAGATCAAGTTTATTTCTAGCAAGGATCAAGTGGCTGATGGTTTTACAAAAGCTCTTCCTATAAGACAGTTAGACGATTTTAAGCGTAATCTAAATCTTTGTAAGAGTTTAGATTAAGGGAGGGTGTTGAATATCATGTATACATACCACATGAGTATGGTGTAGTACACCACCTCATACGGTACGATCCTTGTACGCCACGGAGAGGGATTTTCTCTCCTCATATAAACACGTACCCGAGCCCTCAACAGGGCATCGTTTCCCCTAAACTCAATAGTTTTGTCAAGTTCTCTTTAGGAAAATGAAGCAGCTGCAACATTGGAGAAGATAGTGATGAGGTAAAATATGTTCCATTGCATTTGTGGTTACAGTTAATACCAAGTTCTTGCAGGATAATATCCAGCTCTCAGTGTAGTTTGTTTCCTTATCTAACACAATTGTGTACAAATAATTGTTGACGCTGATTGATGCAAAGAGTATATGGTGCACTGTGCAAACAACATATGACCAGTTGTTGTTGCTGAGATAAGTATGGTGCCTGTTTGATATCATTTTTGTATCTGCAATTTATGATGGTAAATTGAGTCCGAAAGATGTACTCTGAATTTCATACCTCTTCATGTCCATCGATAAATATTGTAAGTTCACTCTTATGCTTACACTGATAGATAGTTTCCCTTATTTTTCATCTTTGCATTGCCGGTAGAGGCTGATTATGTTTTACTATAGATTTAACCGGGCCATCCGAGCATATTATATTCTGGATGGAGTTTATCTTACACCATAGGTTATTCTGTTTTAAGATAGACTTTCTATTTTGCAAACATGTTTTACCATAGACTTGACTAAGGAGTTTAGGGTTGTAGGCCTGCAAAAACCCGTTCCATGCTTTGAGTCGTCCGATTCATGCTTTGATGTTGTTCGGCTTAATTAGTTCAATTTCTATTTATCAATTCAATGTAAAAAAAACATTCAACATATTATCTTATATTTACTAATTGGAGGCACCGTAGAAAGCACCACGTTAATCCTCACGTAAAAGTAAAATCCGTCCGATTTAATACAAGCGCTATTAACAACGGTTCGATTAGATGGTCCTACCGCGCTATCAGCGCCTAGCGATATCACGCTTCTCTCTCTCCGGATACGCGATTACTTCCAGACATAATCTCTAGATTGGATCCTCCAATTCACCGCTGTCACCGCCGCCGGTTACGGTGCTGCCATGCAGGCGAGGTCATGGCAGATAAATTTATGCGAGACTGCCTCTCCCGCATGGCGTAACTCCCAGCCTTCATCCTGTCTATTTTTTTGCGAGAAGCAGCCTTCCTCGATCCTCTCACGCTACCACCAGGCAGGGTCGGCTCTGGCCCTAGGCGACTGTGCGGCGCACAAGGGTCCATGTTTGAGGGGGGCCATCTTTACATATGTCTAGGCATATAGTCTGCTATTGGGCTAAAAAAAATTAAAACGTTTAGGGGCCAGGTGCCCAGCAAATATCAGCCCAAGGGAGACGAAAAGGCTAGGCAGGTATGTAGTACGCTACAGTCGATCAATCGATCCATCTGCTGGCTGTTCTAGTCTGTTTGTTTTCTCACCGGCCGTCTTCCTCCTGAAGAGAAAAAGTTGGATCGCTCAGGCGGTCAGGCCACCAAGCGCAAGCACGGAAGTCGGAAACGCCTTGCCCGGTTGCAGCTCCTCCCTGTCCTTCATTGGCGATCGTCCTCCTCCCCACAAATACGTGCAATGCCCTTCTCTGCTCCTGATCTCTCGTTGGCGTACATATTGGATATTCCCCTAATCTATTTGATTTGATGGTTATTGCAATTTTAGATGTTAAAATGCCAAAACATAAGTTGCTATAAATAGGTATTTTCCGGCAGCTAGTACCAGTAATGTTGAATATCAAAGGACAGAATCTGCATCCATCCAGAAATGACCGAAGAAGTTTTTTTGTGAAGCACTTAAACATTATTATTGACGATGAACTCATTGAAATCTGGTTCTTTTTTTAGGTAATCAAATTAGAAGGGAATATTATTTGTTATATTTTGTAAACTTTTTAGACTTTTTGCTATAATATGACATCGCTTAATCGGTTATACCAATTATTTATATACGTCTCGGCATAAAAATGTGTACTTGAATTAACATTTTACGCCATATGCGTACATCTATAATAATTATAGGGGCCAATATTTTAACCTTGCACAAGGGCCCCGCAAAATATAAAACCGACCATGCCACCAGGTTCCAAATATAATGAAGCTCGATCTGGCAGCGGTGAGTAAAATCGAGCAGCCATCATTAGTCCAATTCCTCTGATTGCACGGGCTCAGGTAGAGGAGTCCTACGCCCCCAATGGCTGCTGGCCTCTCATGTACGTATCTTGCTTTTTTTTCAGATAAAAAATATGTGTCCTGCTTTGATATAGGCAAAAGCGAAATTTTGATGCAGATGTTGACATCGATTGGTTGCGTTGCCACCTACCTCCACCAGATCAACAATGTCGGACAAGCAAATTGCAAGTCGGGATTGATATTATTTATACACTGCCCTCTTCAGGTTTTGATTTGAGGTAATAGCGATGCATTGCTTCTACCTACTACCTTTCTGTGCTCATCAATATTTAGTCTATCCGCCGTAGTAAAGCCTGCTATCAGATTTTTCATGCTGCAAGTTGAAGCCTACCAAACCTTAAGCCTCAGAAATTGATTGACAAATGTGATTATTTGTGTACATGGTTTGATTTTTGGTGCTTGCTTTGCACATAGCATTAGTAAATTACACCAATCTATAGATGCACCAATTTATATCTGTATCAATTCGAGATGAATGTATTAGATGTAGGTTTTATGAAGAAAATGGTAGAATATATTCATCAGATCTTTGTCTTTCCTTCCACATACAGGAAGGTGCCAAATCTGAGCCATGAGAGGTAGGCTAACGTGAAGATTAAGGTTAGCTGTCCAACATGTGCATGCCCCGGAAGCAGCAGAATTTGATCTCTTAATCCAGTTCAAATCATTCGCCAGACACTATCTCTGCCTAATTTCCTGGTGTCGACGATGCACTCTAGGTGTTTTGACGAATTGTGAACTTGCTAAATTTTCAACGGTAGTGAAAGGATGCATTGAGCGTAATCAGAATGAATCTCAAGTTTACGTCTCGATGAACTTGCAGGAAATCATGGAATCACTACGGGAAAGCCACACTACGCCGACGGCCTTATTGTACGCCGACGGCCAAATGTCGGGGCCGTCGGCGTACAGCACGGGCTAGGGCAGACGACGAGAAAGCCGTCGGCGTACGAAGCGCCGTCGGCGTAGACATACGTGCCCGACGGCTGCCGTCGGCGTTCTTACTCCCGTCGGCGTACAAACGGGCGGCATAACGGAACCGTCCAGCATCGTTGATACGCCGACGGTACTGCCGTGGGCGTACATGCGTTCTTATACACCGACGGCTGCCGTCGGCGTTTAGTTGTTTTATTTATTTATTTTCGTATATGATATTCATTTCTTTATTTCTCTATATAATATTTAATGTAGTTGTAATTTATATATATATTGGACCTATAATTGCCCTCCCAATTTCAGTATCCCACCCCCGTAAAATAACGGTTTGAGTTTTCCGGAACCCAACCCTACAACATATACATGTAAAACAAATAAAAACTTTTCCTGGCTCACTAGAGAGAAAGTGAAACCGGTGATGTCGGTCACACCTAGGAGTAGATTCTTGCACATTTACAACACACAACACACTTGTATACATATGGTATGTCACAACCTAGGTTTGGGTGGGGTTCCGACGCTCCGGGGCCCCGCTTCGGTGAAACCCTGAATCCGCTGGAAAAACCCTAACGTTTCCGTCTACCCCCATAGACGTGCGTCGAAAGGGGGTAGCCCAGTGGACTTTTTTGCTTGGTTGTGTTATGTTAGGCCATAGGAACATGAGAAACCAAAGTCTACCCCAAATCGACACACGATTCCATCCGGTTCGCCCGAAAGGGGAGTTTTCACCTCTAAGTGCAGAAACTCACTAGAGAGAAAGTGAAGCCGGTGATGTCGGTCACACCTAGGAGTAGATTCTTGCACATTTACAACACACAACACACTTGTATACATATGGTATGTCACAACCTAGGTTTGGGTGGGGTTCCGACGCTCCGGGGCCCCGCTTCGGTGAAACCCTGAATCCGCTGGAAAAACCCTAACGTTTCCGTCTACCCCCATAGACGTGCGTCGAAAGGGGGTAGCCCAGTGGACTTTTTTGCTTGGTTGTGTTATGTTAGGCCATAGGTACATGAGAAACCAAAGTCTACCCCAAATCGACACACGATTCCATCTGGTTCCCCGAAAGGGGAGTTTTCACCTCTAAGTGCAGAAACTCACTAGAGAGAAAGTGAAGCCGGTGATGTCGGTCACACCTAGGAGTAGATTCTTGCACATTTACAACACACAACACACTTGTATACATATTGTATGTCACAACCTAGGTTTGGGTGGGGTTCCGACGCTCCGCGGCCCCGATTCGGTGAAACCCTGAATCCGCTGGAAAAACCCTAACGTTTCCGTCTACCCCCATAGACGTGCGTCGAAAGGGGGTAGCCCAGTGGACTTTTTTGCTTGGTTGTGTTATGTTAGGCCATACGAACATGAGAAACCAAAGTCTACCTCAAATCGACACACGATTCCATCCGGTTCGCCCTAAAGGGGAGTTTTCACCTCTAAGTGCAGAAACTCACTAGAGAGAAAGTGAAGCCGGTGATGTCGGTCACACCTAGGAGTAGATTCTTGCACATTTACAACACACAACACACTTGTATACATATGGTATGTCACAACCTAGGTTTGGGTGGGGTTCCGACGCTCCGGGGCCCCGCTTCGGTGAAACCCTGAATCCGCTGGAAAAACCCTAACGTTTCCGTCTACCCCCATAGAGATGTGGTGGGCCGGCCGGACTCTCAAGAGGGTCATGGACTACATCACGGCCGGTGATAACCCCCGCCTGCGCTACCCTCAATCACAGTCCAGGAGACAACCCCCGTCAACGACTACATCACGGCCGTCCGACGACAGCGACGACGACGGCGACTACGACGACTACACCCACGAGTATTATAGGCCTAGGCAAGAGTATGACTAACCTGAGCCACATCGTTGGTTAGGACAAAATGGTTTGTTGTCATTCGTCTATGTACCCAAGTTTGTTGTCATTCGTCTATGTACCCAAGTTTGTTGTCATTCGTCTATGTACCCAAGTTTGTTGTTATTCGTCTATGTACCCAAGTTTGTTGTCATTTGTCTATGTTTTGTTCTATCTTAGTTGCTACTACTCTGTTTCGATTAATTTTAATAAATTGCAAGGGACATAAATAAAAAAAGGTCAACTCATACGCCGACGGCATTGCCGTCGGCGTATAGGTTGCCCTAATAATTAGTACAAGCCACCTGGTCGGAGCGGAGACAAACAAAAAAAAATGTGCCCCACGCCGTGCGCCTCCTCCTCCCCCATCCCGTGCGCCTCCTCCTCCCCGAGCTCGATCCGCCGCCGCCGCCTCCTCCCCCATCCCGTGCGCCTCCTCCCCGCCCTCGATCCGCCGCCGCCGCAGCCTCCCGCTTCGGCCGCCGCCGCCACGCGGGCCACCTCCCGCCACCCCGAGGTCGCGCCCCGGCCGCCTCGACGCACTCCCCACGCCGGCCACCTCCCGCCGCCCGAGGTCGCGCCCCGGCCGCCTCGACGCACTCCCCACGCCGGCCACCTCCCGCCTCGGCCGCTCCTCCCCGACCCGGCCGCCTCCTCCCCCATCCCGTGCGCCTCCTCCTCCCCCATCCCGTGCGCCTCCTCCTCCCCGACCTCGATCCGCCGCCGCCGCCTCCTCCCCCATCCCGTGCGCCTCCTCCCCGCCCTCGATCCGCCGCCGCCGCAGCCTCCCGCTTCGGCCGCCGCCGCCACGCGGGCCACCTCCCGCCGCCCCGAGGTCGCGCCCCGGCCGCCTCGACGCACTCCCCACGCCGGCCACCTCCCGCCGCCCGAGGTCGCGCCCCGGCCGCCTCGACGCACTCCCCACGCCGGCCACCTCCCGCCTCGGCCGCTCCTCCCCGACCCGGCCGCCTCCTCCCCATCCCGTGCGCCTCCTCCTCCCCGACCTCGATCCGCCTCGGCCGCTCCTCCCCGACCCGGCGTCGCATTGCGGGACTTCTTCTGCTGCTAAGGAGCGTCCTCCACCTTCTCCGGCCACCGATCACGCTTCGAGGGTAAGAAATTCATTGCCTTTCTTGAATGTACCTAGGTTTTTACTTTGGTGGTAGAGTATAAATTAGGTGTGTAGTTTAGGTACATTTTTGTGTTGTTTTTGTAGTGTAGGAAATTTAGTGGTAGGAAATTTAGTGTTAGAAATTTAGTCGACCAAGTGTTAGTAGAAATTTTGCTAAGGTGGTAGAGTATAAATTAGGTGTGTAGTTTAGGTACATTTTTGTGTTGTTTTTGTAGTGTAGGAAATTTAGTGGTAGGAAATTTAGTGTTAGAAATTTAGTGTTAGGAAATTTAGTGTTAGAAATTTATTAGAAATGTTATTAGAAAAATTTGCTAAGTCAATTTGGAATGATCGTCGTATAAAAATTTAGTGTAGGTGATTTGCTGTTTTTTATGAGTCGAAAGAAATAATGTTGTCTTCTTGGCTATTCTTAATGCAAGCCGATGATTAGAATAGTCCATTATGCTTGCAAGAAGACTGTCTACAGAACCAAGGGTAAATGCAAGAACAATGCATTTATTTCTACTTCGTTCTTGTAGGCACTCTTTTTGCTAACTAATGGCTTTGACATATGAGGCTTCAGATGTAAAACCACGTTCCCTATGCATAGTCATCTCCTTAATATCTTCGTTATTTGGACTAAAAAAAGTCCCTTTGCTTGCAGGATTCCTACTCTAGTGGCAGCAGAGCTTGAGTGCAGGTATAAAAATGCTTGAAGTAGATTTCACATATATTCATTTCATATATGACTAACCCCTGTATCAAATGCTTTTACTTAACTAAGTATCATGTCGGAGCCGGAGCGAAAGTTTCGTGGTGTTCACCGGAGAAACACGAAGATCCCGACTTGGGCAGCTCAGATCACAGTGGATCACAGGAAGATCCAGCTTGGTACTTTCAGGTGCCCATGGTAGGCGGCCCGCGCCTACGACTGCGCGGCGGTCCAGCACTTTGGGGCGAGAGCGATCCTCAACTTTGAGGATGAACGGAGCGTGGCGCATATGTTAGCGCCAGATGGCATGAGGATCGCGACGAAGGCCGAGGAGAGGGAGCACCGGCAGGCAGAGAGGCTGCTGAGGGCGCACCACCAGCGCGAGGAGGATGACCCCTTGGTCAAGGATCTCCTCCTTGATCCCCAGGTGATGGCGGTCCAGTACCAGGTCCTCAGCGAGAGCCGGCAGCAGCGCGGGCAGGGCGAGGCCGGCCCCTCCGGCACGCAGCAGTAGGAGGACTCTAGCAGCACGTCCTCTTGGTGGGACCGCGACGACGACGTCACTGACACCGGCGCGAGTGGAGTTTAGGATGTCTATCAGATGTCCTGTTGTGTCGTACTAGACTTATTATGATACATGTCGTACTGCTAGACTTATGATGCATGCATGCTACCTATGTATTATTGTGCTACTTGTCTATATGTGTTATGTTTAGCTAATATGTTTACATCGTTTTATGGTTTATTCTGTTTTATGTTTAATTATTAGGTAAAATGGAGGGATATTTGCTTATATATTTCGATTGTTTGTACTTTTTAGATGACGTAGCTTCCCGCCAGCCAGCACCGTCGGTCCCGCGCGTCGTCGCGGCTTCTCCAGCTGAGGAGGGGCCGCCTCGGTGCCCTTTGTTTTGTCGTCCTCTTCCGGAGCACGTCCTCGACCTTCTCCGGCCACCGATCACGCTTCGAGGGTATAAATCTTTCGCCTCTCTTGCTGCATAGGTTTATTTTGGTCTAGATCACCAAGTCAGTCGCGTAACCCGAGTCAGATCCCATCCGGAAGGGTTACAAATTTATAAATATGCAGGATTGTCCATCTTTGCATATTTATAACCGTAACACTTCCGGGTTGTCCTGTTGGACAGTCCGAGTACGTGAAGATCGGGTCGTGTTCCACGTTCTACCCCTTCCTGAGACGGAATTTCAGCAGCACCTCCCTGTTGTTCTTCGGATGCACACCCTCTCGGCTTGACAAGCTCGAGACGTGTATTCTGAAGAACAGCGGGGAGGTGCTGCCGAAATTCTGTCTCGGGTCGGGGTAGAACATGGGACACGACTCGATCTACACGTACTCGGGCGGGATAGGCCCCTACCTATTAGAAGTGTATGTGAACCCTTGCATGTTGTAAAAGATAAAATTTGGCCGTAATAAAATGGTGACATTGCATGCAAGAAAATAAAAATATGATGCATTTAATTTCATGTTATTATTATTTGGCTCACAGTAAAGCAGCAGAGGATGGCAGATAATGGGTGGATGTACAGTGGCCGAACTAGTTTGGTTGACAAAACAAATGAGTGGGTATGGAAGACGCATTTGTTAGTGAAGGAGTTAGCGCGTAAGGGTTTAGAGTCAGGCGCTCGTGGACAGTGCCCTTGCCCTCGTTGCAAGTTTCGTACACGTCAGGGAAAGGATGATATGATTAAACACCTCTTCTCTCGTGGGTATATGCCGAACTTCGTGACGACAGTCAACTTTGATGAGTACGAGCGCGAGAGTGGCAGGGTGATGCGGCAGCGGATCAATGGCAATGAAGATGATGGGATTAGAAACTGGCTAGATGATCTCCGTGCTGGCGACATGCCAGATTCGCCACCATCACAGGAGGAACCGGAGGAACCTCCAGAACCGGAGGAACCGCGTGAACCGGACGAACCGCGTCAACCAGAGGACCCAGAGCCAACCGCGAAGGCCTTCTTTGCTATGATGGCCTCGTCTCAGAGGCCTCTGTACGAGGGTGCAAATGTTTCTCAGCTCGATGCCATCTCGCAAGCACTAGCCAACAACTGGTAACCTGTTGCCTGAAGGGCATTGTCTGCCTCAAAGCATGTACGAAACGAAGAAAATCCTGCGAGATCTCAGCATGGATTATCAGAAGATAGATTGTTGTCCAAAAGGATGCCTTTTGTTTTGGAAACAGTTTGCCAATGACAAGTACTGTATCTTGTGTAAGGCCTCTAGGTATCATGTGGTAAAAGGACCCGATGGTACGAAGACGCAGTCAAATGTCGCCATTAAGATTCTTCGTTACCTCCCATTCATACAAAGAATCAAGCGGCTTTACATGAACAAAGAGTCTGCCACACAGATGCAATGGCACAAAACGGGGAAGAGATACAAGGATGAGCACGACCGGGAATTGATGGGACATCCATCTGATGGTACGGCATGGAAGAACTTTGATGCGAACCACCCCGATGAGGCAGCAGATGCTCGAAACGTGAGAATCGCGATAGCAACCGATGGATTCAATCCATATGGTTTGTCGACTACCGCGTACAGCTGCTGGCCCGTGTTTGTTATTCCGCTCAATCTCCCTCCTGGAGCCCTAATGCAAAAGAAGACCATGTTCCTCTCGCTGATCATTCCAGGTCCTGAATATCCGGGGAAGAATTTAAGTATGTACATGCAGCCAATTGTGGATGATCTGAACCACTCTTGGCACCACGGGACGTTGACATATGATCGTGCATCGAAGACAAACTTCTTGATGAAAGTTTGGTATCACAATTCCATGCATGACATGCCCGGGTACGCCCTATTCTGCGGATGGTGTACAGCTGGTAAGTGGCCATGCCCAGTGTGCAGGAACCGACTTGAGTTCATGTGGCTAACGGCGGGACGGAAGTATTCCGCGTTTGACACACATCGAAAGTTCCTCAAAAGAGGGCATCCGTTTAGAGAAGACAAAAAGAACTTCAAGAAGGGCAGAGTTGAGCGTGAAGAAAAAGCGATACCAACTTTCGATGGTGCAGCTGTTGACGCCGAGCTAAGTGCTCTCGTGCCTGCTGGGAGAAAAGGCCCACGATATGTGGGATATGGTGTGTCGCACAACTGGACTCACGTGGCAGGCTTGACGCAACTCGAATATTACAAGGACCTCGAACTTCCCCATAGCATCGATGTGATGCACACCGAAAAGAATGTTGGAGAGTCCCTCTTTCACACAATCCTGAACATTACCCCGAAGTCGAAGGATAATGTTAAGGCTAGAGTTGATGTTAAGAAGCTCTGTGATAGGGAGAGAATGCACATGAAGCCTCCTGAAGGCCGTCAAAAGAACTGGTTCAAGCCGCATGCTGACTTCTGCCTTAATAGTATGCAAAGGTCTGAGGCATTCCATTGGCTCAAATTCGTCGTGATGTTCCCTGATGGCTATTGTTCGAATATAAGTAAGGGAGTCAATATACAATCGGCAAAAGTCACCGGGCTCAAGAGTCACGACTATCATATATGGATTGAGCGGCTGCTACCGGTGATGGTTCGAGGGTATCTCCCCGACCGTGTCTGGCGAGTGCTCGCGGAGTTGAGCCATTTCTTCCGCACGCTCTGTGCTAAGCAAGTATGTCCCCTGATTATTCAGAAGCTGCATGAACTAGTGCCGGAGTTGCTGTGCAACTTAGAGACGATATTTCCGCCAGGCTTCTTTACTCCGATGGCACATCTTGTTGTGCATCTTGCGAATGAGGTACTCTTGGGTGGACCGGTGCAGTTTCGTTGGCAGTTTTGTATTGAGAGAGAGTTTAAGTATATTCGAACCAAATGTGGAAACAAAAATAAGATTGAGTCATCCATAGCCGAGGCAACTATCCTTCAGGAGATGGCAGACGCCAGGCTAACGTACTACCCCGATGATGTTCCCACTATGCATAACCAGGCCTCTCGGTACAATGTCGACGAGCCCAAGCGAGACCCCAAGCTCGTCCTCTTCCAGTGTCCCGGTGGCAAGAGCGGTGGCCCAACAAGGTATAACTTGACCAATGATGAGCTGGAGTGCATAATGCTCTATGTGCTTATGAACATGAAGGAAGTGACCCACGACGAGCAGGGAGAAGAGGGCAGTTTCCTTAGGTAAAATGGGGAACAAATTACTTTGCAACTACTATCATGATTTCGTTCTAATACGTATTTTCTCCTTTTAGTCAATTCACGGATGAAATGTGGTCGGGAACATCAGATGGACCCAATGAAGCCGCGTTGGACACTCTTTTGAAAGAGCCTGCCCCCGGAAAGAAAAAATTCACGGTTTGGTTCAGGGAAAAGGTAATTTCAAACCTGTCCCTTCTACCTTGCAATTCGTGTCTTATCCCTCTTACTAATGCACAAAACAATTTGTACTTGTAGGGAGCTGATGCCAACGTTGTGATGTCAGATGAGTTGAGATGTGTCTCCCAAGGTTGTAACCGTAGAGTCGAGAAGTATGAGAAGTATGATGTGAATGGGTACCGCTTCCATACAGAGCATCACCAGAACAGTCGGCCTAATGCAAAGACTATAAATACCGGGGTCTTCACCAAAGGAGCCGGTAATTATGATTACTACGGAAGGTTACAGAACGTATATGAGCTGACGTTCAATAACACGAACATATCACTCAAGCTTGTTGTGTTCAAATGCCACTGGTTCGACCCTGAGCATGGAACCAAAAGTACCCCTTCCATTGGGTTAGTTGAAGTTAAGCCTTCAACCACCTACAATGGATCCGATGTCTTTGTTGTGGCTCACCAAGCCTTTCAAGTTTATTATTTGCCCTACCCATGCAAGAAAGAGGGACTCATTGGTTGGGAAGTCGTGTTCCATGTATCGCCACGTGGTAAGCTACCCATGCCCTCCGAAGACGATTACAACAACATTGACCCTAAAACATACGAGGGGATTTTCTATCAAGAGGAACAAACCTTTGGGGACTTTGGCATACAAGGTCTTGAGGACCGCGAGGACAATGCACAAACAGGTGGTGACGTAGTGGTGAATCTAAAGGATATAGATATGCTCAACAAGTTACAGAGTGATAGTGATGACGATGATGAGCCTCCATCGTGCGAGGAGGTTCCAATATACAACACTCGTGATAGTGATGTTGATAGTGATGATGACAACCCAGGACTTAACTATGAGAGTGATGATTAGGGGTGAGGGTCTTTTATGTCCTTTTGCGTACTATTTACTTTTCAACATGCTTATCTTTCAACATGCTTCTTCTTAATTGCATTACGTCTTTATTCTTATTTACTACATTTTTCAACATGCTTAAAAGTTTATCCTTTCTCAATGCAGGTGATTGACCAAGATGAGCCAAGGCAAGGAATCATCGGCCTCGGGCTCTCGGGAGGTGTAGGATGTGTTCGGGTGTAGCGTGTGTGAATTCGAACTTGTTTGGAGTTTGTATGAATGCTTGGATGAATTTGAATCATGTTTGTGTCATTTGGATATGTATGTGATGTTTTATTTGATGTTTCTGTGATGTTTTATAATTTGTGCAATTTTAATTGTATTTAAAATGCGCCAGAAACCAGCAGCAAAAAGTTTCAGAAACTGAAAATATGGTCAAGTCTACGCCGACGGCATTAGTATGCTGCGGGGACGCACAGGATGGCGCCACGTCGACGCTGGAGGACCATATGGTCATCCTACGCCGACGGCATTGCCGTCGGCGTAAGACTCCTCCCAGACGCACCAGATCAGCACACGTGCCGTCGGCGTAAGACTCCTCCCAGACGCACCAAATCAGCACACGTGGCAGCCTAGGCCGACGGCACTGCCGTCGGCGTATAGGTGGAGCAGACGGAGACGTTCGACGTCCGTTTTGTGGGTCCCACTGCGGCGTCGCCGACGGTAGTGTTCGTACGCCGACAGCGTCCTACGCCGACGCCGATACGCCGACGGCGGCCGTCGGCGTAGGCCTACGCCGACGGCGATTGTTTTTTATGCTATCATCGTGAACAAGTTTATTTTACAGCTTTTGTTAATCTTATTATACAACCTTTATGTTGAAACCATGCTAATATAATCAATGAATCCATGTGCAGGTATTTTATTGTTGTTGACGATATATGGGACGTGGATACATGGGATGTTATCAAGCTAGCATTCCCAGTGACTAGTTCTGGCAGTATTATAATTACCACTACTCGTATAAATGATGTTGCCAAATCATGTCATGGAGATATTTATGGTATAAGGAATCTTAACGATGCACATTCAAGAGAACTGTTTCATAGAAGATTATTTGACTCCAATGAAGATTGCCCGTCACACCTTGAAAAAGTTACTAATCAGATATTGAAAAAATGTGATGGGTTACCTCTAGCAATCATTACTATGTCGGGTTTGTTGGCTAACAGAGAGAGAACAGAGGATTCATGGAACCAAGTGAGAGATTCAGTTGGTCGTGCACTTGAAAGAAATCATGATGTCAAAAGAATGATGCAGATATTGTCACTTAGTTACTTTGATCTGCCTCCTCATCTAAGAAGTTGTCTCTTATATATTAGTATGTTTCCGGAAGATTCTCTTATCGAGAGGAAGGATTTGATAATGAGATGGATAGGTGAAGGATTCATTCCAAAAGAAGATGGATATACAGTCTATGAGATAGGAAAAAGGTGTTTTAATGAGCTTCTCAATCGAAGTTTGATCCAACCCGTCAAGACAGGTAAAATATAGTTAATTTATCCCAGTTGAGGTGCCTGAACCTCAGACGTACAAAAATAAAGAAGCTTCCGGAACAAATGGGACGTTTGGGGTGTTTGGTGATGCTGGACCTAAGAGGCACTGACGTAAGGGAATTACCTCAATCTATTGTTAACCTTGGAAAATTGTCGCATCTATTTGCTGGGATGTATGTTACATTTCCTGAGGGGATTGAGAAGTTGCAAGCACTTGAGACATTGGAAGAGGTCATGGCTTCCAATCATCCGGTTGACTTCCTCTCGGGTCTTGGCCAGTTAAAGAATTTGAGAAAACTTGTCCTCCGTGGTTTCGATGGTAATCCTGACAGTAAGGGTACAAAAGTGGCTCCAGAGGAGGGCAACAAAGCTATAGTCTCTTCCCTGTGTAAGCTAGGCAGCCAGAATCTTCGCTCTCTGACTATTTGGTTTGGGAGCAGTCTGTTACAGGAACCTTTGTGCCTAGTTTCCCTCCGGAAACTCATTACCTCTCTTTCACCTGTCCCGCAAGTCCCGAAATGGGTAAGCCGCCTCATAAACCTCCAACAGCTAAGCCTCGAAGTGAAGGGAGTCAAGAAGGATGATATGTGCATCCTTGGAGCCTTGCCTAGTTTGGTCATTCTGGATCTCAAAGAAGCAGCAACACAGTCCAACCGAGAGCTCAGAATCAGCGGTGAAGTTGGGTTCAGATTATTGAAGATCTATAGATATGCTGCAAATTTTCAGAAGGTAGATTTGATGTTTGCGGCAGGAGCCATGCCCAAGCTACAAAAGCTCGAGATTTTTCGTTTGCATGTATTTGAATCCATGTTTCTGGACTTAGGAATCGGGAATCTCCCCAGCCTTATTGATGTCAGGTGTGATGTTTATGGCTATCAGGAGACTGCTGGAGCCGTAAAGGCAGCTTTGGAGAGAGTATCCAGGGCACACCCCAACCACCCCGCTCTACTCTTTCGGAGAACTGATCGACGTGGGTTCTCTTTGGGACCAGTGTGAGGGACCAAGTGCAGCAGCAGAGTCTATAATCTATATACATCTGAAGCTCTTGTGTTTTCTTACGTTGCTTCATAGTTATTTACCGAGTTTGATGTTGATCTGTATCTTGTTAAAATGCCGATGTGATACGAAGATAACCTGTACCATTTCTCTGTCGTGCTGTATTTATCATCGTCAATTAATTTCACGGTGTAAATCGTTTTTAGTTGATCTGTAGCAAATTCTGTGTGGCGATACTAAAGTGTGCTTTTTGTGGCGCATATTGAAGTGTGTGTGGTTTTATCATCTGTGTAATACTTACGTTTCTTTTGGAGAAACTAGATAGCCCATTGCGCCACTAGCAGAAATGGCGGAAGCAAGACTACATTATAGATGTAATATCTATGTACTTTGTATGTATGTCATTGTTCGCCGCCGGTCTGTCTTAATTGAACATTGGTCTGTTCGGCTCCATGACGCTGAGAAGAAACAGGAGGGCAAGACATATATCTATGTAGACTCGACAGGTTCAGCTTTGGACGCTATGTACAGGCCGTGTGAAATGGAAGTGCTCTAAACGATGTATTCTCTCAGCATGGCAATGCTGCGGGAGGTACTAACCTATCTGTTTTGACGTTGTTTAGTATAGGGTTTTTGGTTTGTGTTGACTATAGATTGTCCTCCAACTGATGAATACAGTGAAAGTAATATGCCATATTATATTTTGTTGCTAGGAAATCCAACTGACGTGGTTTTTGTTGAATATCATGTATACATACCACATGAGTATGGTGTAGTACACCACCTCATACGGTACGATCCTTGTACGCCACGGAGAGGGCTTTTCTCTCCTCATATAAACACGTACCCGAGCCCTCAATAGGGCATCGTTTCCCCTAAACTCAATATGGTATCAGAGCCTATCTCTTCCCTGACCTAGCGTCGCAAGAAACCCATCGCCGCCGCCGCTGCATCTCTATCGCAGCCACCGCCGCGTTACATTGCCGTCGCCGCAGCCAGACTGCCGCCGCCGCCTCAAAAACCAAAACCCACAACCAAAAAAAACCAAACCACATCAAGCCGCCGCTGCACATTTGCTGCCGCCGCCCACACCCTAAAAACCAAAACCCTACGACCACGATATCCAGCCGCCGCCGCGTTTTCTCGCCGCTGCCGCTGACGATCTACAAAGCTACAACCCAAAACCCAAAAACCAAACCCCATGGCATCCTCGTCCTCGTCCGTGACGACCCTGGCTGCGACTCTCGGAGCGCCGCCGGCACAACTCCTGACGCGGGAGAACTCTCTCGTGTGGAAAGCCCTTGTCATCCCGGCTCTGCGTGGTGGCAGAGTCCTCAATCTGGTGAAGGGACTCGAAGCCGCGCCTGCAGAAGAGATCGACGTTGATGGCCCCGATGGAAAGAAGATCAAGGTTGAGAACCCTGCATATGTCTCCTGGATTGTACGTGATCAGCAAGTCCTTCGGTACCTTATGAATTCCGTGTCGCCAGAGTTGCTGTCCCATGTTATTGGCCTCGAGACCTCAGCTGAAGTCTGGAAGGTCCTTGAGGAGCTTACGATGACACAGTCCAGATCCCGCACACAACAACTTCGCTCCGCTTTGAATGATACAAAGAAAGGTAATATGTCTGCCGAGAAGTATTTTTCCAAGATGAAAACCCTAGCCTCTGAACTTGCTGCTGCTGGCAAGCCACTTGATGACGATGAGTTGATCTGGTCCA
This sequence comes from Poa pratensis, assembly GCA_947311845.1. Taxonomy (NCBI): domain Eukaryota; kingdom Viridiplantae; phylum Streptophyta; class Magnoliopsida; order Poales; family Poaceae; genus Poa; species Poa pratensis. The sequence goes on from CAMZMU010000084.1 coordinate 29,617,761, forward strand.
TTCTGCACGGTCTCGGAGACTCGTACAACACCCTGAAAACTGCCATCCGCGCAAACCCTAGCACTACCCTGACAGATTTGTTCAGCCAACTCCAAGCCTTTGATCAACTTCACAAGGTGGAAGATGCGGATGATGGGTTTGTCTCTTCCGCTAATGCAGCCCAGCGTGGAGGTGGAGGACGTACAGATGGCCGCTATGATGATCGCCGTGGTCGCCAGGACACTCGCTATGATGATCGCCGTGGTTGCCAGGACACTCGCTACTATGACAGACGTGGGCGCCCTGATGATCGCGCTCGCCGTGGTGACCGCGGTGACCATGACCGCTCAGACTGGGGGCGTCGTGATGACAGCCGTCGTGGTGATCGGCGTCGTCGCCATGATGGAGGCCGCCGCGGCAATGGTGGCCGCCGAGATGACAGCCGTGATAACCGTCGCCGTGATGAAGGTGGACGTCGTGACCGTGCACCGACACCGTTTGTGGATTTTACGTGTCAGATATGTAAAATTCATGGACACCCTGCAGCCGATTGTTGGTGGAGGTACAACGATGACAACTCTGACAGCGAAGATGAGCAAGATACTAAAGGTGCCAACATGGCGTCCTACGGAGTGGACACCAATTGGTACTCTGACACGGGTGCTACTGATCATATCACCGGCGAGTTGAACAAGCTCTCCACCCGTGAGAAGTACAATGGACGTGACCGTGTTCACACGGCCAACGGAAAAGGTATGCAAATTAGTCATATTGGTCATTCAACATTGTGCACCCCACATGCATCTCTACATCTTAATAATGTTCTTCATGTTCCTAGTGCATCAAAAAATCTAGTGTCCATTCATAAGCTCACCCTTGATAATGATGTGTTTCTTGAGTTTCACCCTTTCTTCTTTTTGATCAAGGATCAGGCCACAAGGAGAGTTCTGTTTAGGGGTCCCTGTCATGGTGGTCTCTACTCCTTAGTTCCTGTTTCCACAAAGTCATCCAAGCATGCTTTTATCACAATAAAGCCGTAATCCTCTACATGGCATCGTCGTTTAGGGCATCCCTCCTTCTTTGTGGTGCAACAAGTTCTTAGGAAGCATAAGTTACCTCATTCATCAGAAATAAATTCATACATATGTGATTCTTGTCAACTAGCAAAAAGTCATCAGTTGCCATACCCTGTGTCCACTAGTGTTTCCACGGTTCCTTTGGAACAAGTGTTTTCTGATGTATGGGGCCCTGCTCCAGCCTCTGTTGGCAAGCACACTTATTATGTAAGCTTCATAGATGATTTCAGCAAATTTACTTGGATTTATTTACTCAAGAAACTTTCTGATGTTTATCAAGTTTTCCTCAATTTTCAGCAACTTGTTGAGCGCAAGTTTGATAGGAAAATTATTACTATGCAAACTGATTGGGGTGGTGAATATGAAAAACTCAACAGTTTCTTTCAAAAGATTGGTATCACTCATCACGTTTCTTGTCCCCATGCACACCAACAAAATGGATCAGCCGAACGCAAACATCGTCATATTGTTGAAGTTGGTTTTGCTTTACTTGCTAATGCATCTATGCCTCTCAAGTTTTGGGATGAAGCTTTTCTCACTGCAACATTTCTTATAAACTTGCTTCCTAGTAAAGTCATAAATCTTGAAACTCCTGTCGAACGTCTCTTGCATACAAAACCGAACTATGACTCCCTTCGTGTCTTTGGTTGTGCGTGTTGGCCCAACCTTCGTCCTTACAACAAACGAAAATTAGCCTTTCGGTCTAAACGATGTGTTTTCTTGGGATATAGTCCACGTCATAAGAGGGTGAAATGCCTTGATATTTCCACAGGTCGTGTTTACATTTCTAGAGATGTTGTTTTTGATGAGAATATCTTTCCTTTTGCATCCCTACTTCCAAATGTCGGTTCCCGTCTTCGCAATGAAATTCTCCTTTTACTCACATCATCTAGTCTTGGGGATGCACATGTTCATGATCATATGACTTTGCCGGTTGTGCCTATCACTAACCATGATCAGGTACTGGAGCATTCAGCAGAAGAAAATTCTGTGCAAAACAGTGAAGAAATGAGTGAAAACAGTGAAGAAAATGACCTTGGAGAAAATTCAGAAGAAGACGAATCCGGCGCTGGACACGTAACTGATTCAGGTGCTGCTCCGTCTGCAGATTCTGGCGCAGATCCCAGCGCTGATGCGAGCGCTGCTTCGCCCGTGCCAAGCGACAGGACCATGCATGCATCTGAGGCAAGCGCGTCGATCCCCGACAGCCCCCAGGCGCACGTCCACTCCAACGACGAGGTGTCCACATCTGGTTCGCCGGTCGGCTCACTGGCTCCACACGGATCCTCTGCATCTGACCACGGTGTGGCCAGTTCTGCTACAGATCATTTACACTCTCCTGGCTCCGGATCTTCTGCAGTTTCGGCTCCAGTAGCTCCACCTGCACATGAGTCACGAACAAGGCTACAGAAAGGTATAACGCAACCTAAAAAGTATACAGATGGTACCATCACTTAAGGTCGTCAACCCAAAATTTATAAGCAAGCAAATTCTGTTAGGTATGGTCTACTAACATCTACAGGGGAGCCGTCTTCACTTTCTGAGGCTCTTGATCATCCTGAGTGGAAAAGGGCAATGGAGGAAGAGTATGATGCTTTGCTCAACAACAAAACTTGGCATCTTGTTCCATGAAGTTCCAACAAAAATTTGATTGACTGTAAGTGGGTTTACCGTATTAAAAGAAATGCAGATGGCACAATTGATAGGTATAAGGCACGTTTAGTTGCGAAAGGCTTCAAACAAAGGTATGGTATAGACTATGAAGATACTTTTAGTCCTGTTGTTAAAGCTGCAACCATCAGAGTGGCACTAGCTATTTCAGTCTCGAGAGGATGGAGTTTGCGACAGCTAGATGTCAAGAACGCGTTTTTGCATGGTGTTCTGGAAGAGGAGGTCTACATGAAACAACCCCCAGGTTTTGAAAATCCTAATGCTCCACATCATGTTTGCAGGCTTGATAAAGCTCTCTATGGGTTGAAACAAGCACCAAGGACATGGTATTCTCGACTCAGTTCCAAGCTTTATGATCTCGGGTTTACACCATCCAAGGCTGACACCTCTCTGTTCCTTTATCAAAAGTCAGGTATCACAATATTTGTCCTAATTTATGTTGATGATGTTATTGTGACCAGCTCCTCCAGTGAGGCTATCTCGGTTTTGCTAAAGGATCTCAATAAACACTTTGCTATAAAAGATCTTGGTGACTTACATTTTTTCTTGGGTATTGAAGTCAAGAAAATAAAAGATGGGTTGATACTGACACAAAGCAAGTATGCTATGGACTTGCTAGCCTGAGTGGGAATGTTAAACTGCAAACCAGCTCCCACGCCCTTGTCCTCTACTGAGCCACTGTCTCTTCATGAGGGCACACCACTTGGTCCTGAGGATAATACACAGTACAGAAGCATTGTTGGTGCTTTACAATATCTTACCCTCACACGTCCTGATATTTCCTTTTCGGTCAACAAAGTTTGTCAGTTTCTTCATGCACCAACGACAGCACATTGGACAGCTGCGAAAAGGATCTTGAGATATCTCAAAAATACATTGCATCTTGGTCTCACATTTATCCGTTCCTCTCATACGCTTTTAAGTGCCTTTTCAGATGCAGATTGGGCTGGATGCCCTGATGATAGACGGTCCACTGGAGGCTTTGCAGTTTTTCTTGGACCAAATCTTGTCTCCTGGAGCTCTCGCAAGCAAGCCACAGTTTCCCGTTCTAGTACAGAGGCTGAGTATAAATCTGTAGCCAATGCTACTGCCGAGTTGATATGGGTTGAAGCACTTCTCCGAGAGCTTGGTGTTCAGTTGAAAGACAAGCCATGCTTGTGGTGTGATAACCTAGGTGCCACCTATTTATCTGCAAATCCTATTTTTCATGCTCGTACCAAACATATAGAAATTGATTATCACTTTGTTCGTGAGAGAGTTGCAAGCAAACAGCTGGAGATCAAGTTTATTTCTAGCAAGGATCAAGTGGCTGATGGTTTTACAAAAGCTCTTCCTATAAGACAGTTAGACGATTTTAAGCGTAATCTAAATCTTTGTAAGAGTTTAGATTAAGGGAGGGTGTTGAATATCATGTATACATACCACATGAGTATGGTGTAGTACACCACCTCATACGGTACGATCCTTGTACGCCACGGAGAGGGATTTTCTCTCCTCATATAAACACGTACCCGAGCCCTCAACAGGGCATCGTCCCCTAAACTCAATAGTTTTGTCAAGTTCTCTTTAGGAAAATGAAGCAGCTGCAACATTGGAGAAGATAGTGATGAGGTAAAATATGTTCCATTGCATTTGTGGTTACAGTTAATACCAAGTTCTTGCAGGATAATATCCAGCTCTCAGTGTAGTTTGTTTCCTTATCTAACACAATTGTGTACAAATAATTGTTGACGCTGATTGATGCAAAGAGTATATGGTGCACTGTGCAAACAACATATGACCAGTTGTTGTTGCTGAGATAAGTATGGTGCTGTTTGATATCATTTTTGTATCTGCAATTTATGATGGTAAATTGAGTCCGAAAGATGTACTCTGAATTTCATACCTCTTCATGTCCATCGATAAATATTGTAAGTTCACTCTTATGCTTACACTGATAGACAGTTTCCCTTATTTTTCATCTTTGCATTGCCGGTAGAGGCTGATTATGTTTTACTATAGATTTAACCGGGCCATCCGAGCATATTATATTCTGGATGGAGTTTATCTTACACCATAGGTTATTCTGTTTTAAGATAGACTTTCTATTTTGCAAACATGTTTTACCATAGACTTGACTAAGGAGTTTAGGGTTGTAGGCCTGCAAAAACCCGTTCCATGCTTTGAGTCGTCCGATTCATGCTTTGATGTTGTTCGGCTTAATTAGTTCAATTTCTATTTATCAATTCAATGTAAAAAAAACATTCAACATATTATCTTATATTTACTAATTGGAGGCACCGTAGAAAGCACCACGTTAATCCTCACGTAAAAGTAAAATCCGTCCGATTTAATACAAGCGCTATTAACAACGGTTCGATTAGATGGTCCTACCGCGCTATCAGCGCCTAGCGATATCACGCTTCTCTCTCTCCGGATACGCGATTACTTCCAGACATAATCTCTAGATTGGATCCTCCAATTCACCGCTGTCGCCGCCGCCGGTATCGGTGCTGCCATGCAGGCGAGGTCATGGCAGATAAATTTATGCGAGACTGCCTCTCCCGCATGGCGTAACTCCCAGCCTTCATCCTGTCTATTTTTTTGCGAGAAGCAGCCTTCCTCGATCCTCTCACGCTACCACCAGGCAGGGTCGGCTCTGGCCCTAGGCGACTCTGTGCGGCGCACAAGGGTCCATGTTTGAGGGGGGCCATCTTTACATATGTCTAGGCATATAGTCTGCTATTGGGCTAAAAAAAATTAAAACGTTTAGGGGCCAGGTGCCCAGCAAATATCAGCCCAAGGGAGACGAAAAGGCTAGGCAGGTATGTAGTACGCTACAGTCGATCAATCGATCCATCTGCTGGCTGTTCTAGTCTGTTTGTTTTCTCACCGGCCGTCTTCCTCCTGAAGAGAAAAAGTTGGATCGCTCAGGCGGTCAGGCCACCAAGCGCAAGCACGGAAGTCGGAAACGCCTTGCCCGGTTGCAGCTCCTCCCTGTCCTTCATTGGCGATCGTCCTCCTCCCCACAAATACGTGCAATGCCCTTCTCTGCTCCTGATCTCTCGTTGGCGTACATATTGGATATTCCCCTAATCTATTTGATTTGATGGTTATTGCAATTTTAGATGTTAAAATGCCAAAACATAAGTTGCTATAAATAGGTATTTTCCGGCAGCTAGTACCAGTAATGTTGAATATCAAAGGACAGAATCTGCATCCATCCAGAAATGACCGAAGAAGTTTTTTTGTGAAGCACTTAAACATTATATTGACGATGAACTCATTGAAATCTGGTTCTTTTTTTAGGTAATCAAATTAGAAGGGAATATTATTTGTTATATTTTGTAAACTTTTTAGACTTTTTGCTATAATATGACATCGCTTAATCGGTTATACCAATTATTTATATACGTCTCGGCATAAAAATGTGTACTTGAATTAACATTTTACGCCATATGCGTACATCTATAATAATTATAGGGGCCAATATTTTAACCTTGCACAAGGGCCCCGCAAAATATAAAACCGACCATGCCACCAGGTTCCAAATATAATGAAGCTCGATCTGGCAGCGGTGAGTAAAATCGAGCAGCCATCATTAGTCCAATTCCTCTGATTGCACGGGCTCAGGTAGAGGAGTCCTACGCCCCCAATGGCTGCTGGCCTCTCATGTACGTATCTTGCTTTTTTTTCAGATAAAAAATATGTGTCCTGCTTTGATATAGGCAAAAGCGAAATTTTGATGCAGATGTTGACATCGATTGGTTGCGTTGCCACCTACCTCCACCAGATCAACAATGTCGGACAAGCAAATTGCAAGTCGGGATTGATATTATTTATACACTGCCCTCTTCAGGTTTTGATTTGAGGTAATAGCGATGCATTGCTTCTACCTACTACCTTTCTGTGCTCATCAATATTTAGTCTATCCGCCGTAGTAAAGCCTGCTATCAGATTTTTCATGCTGCAAGTTGAAGCCTACCAAACCTTAAGCCTCAGAAATTGATTGACAAATGTGATTATTTGTGTACATGGTTTGATTTTTGGTGCTTGCTTTGCACATAGCATTAGTAATTTACACCAATCTATAGATGCACCAATTTATATCTGTATCAATTCGAGATGAATGTATTAGATGTAGGTTTTATGAAGAAAATGGTAGAATATATTCATCAGATCTTTGTCTTTCCTTCCACATACAGGAAGGTGCCAAATCTGAGCCATGAGAGGTAGGCTAACGTGAAGATTAAGGTTAGCTGTCCAACATGTGCATGCCCCGGAAGCAGCAGAATTTGATCTCTTAATCCAGTTCAAATCATTCGCCAGACACTATCTCTGCCTAATTTCCTGGTGTCGACGATGCACTCTAGGTGTTTTGACGAATTGTGAACTTGCTAAATTTTCAACGGTAGTGAAAGGATGCATTGAGCGTAATCAGAATGAATCTCAAGTTTACGTCTCGATGAACTTGCAGGAAATCATGGAATCACTACGGGAAAGCCACACTACGCCGACGGCCTTATTGTACGCCGACGGCCAAATGTCGGGGCCGTCGGCGTACAGCACGGGCTAGGGCAGACGACGAGAAAGCCGTCGGCGTACGAAGCGCCGTCGGCGTAGACATACGTGCCCGACGGCTGCCGTCGGCGTTCTTACTCCCGTCGGCGTACAAACGGGCGGCATAACGGAACCGTCCAGCATCGTTGATACGCCGACGGTACTGCCGTGGGCGTACATGCGTTCTTATACACCGACGGCTGCCGTCGGCGTTTAGTTGTTTTATTTATTTATTTTCGTATATGATATTCATTTCTTTATTTCTCTATATAATATTTAATGTAGTTGTAATTTATATATATATTGGAACTATAATTGCCCTCCCAATTTCAGTATCCCACCCCCGTAAAATAACGGTTTGAGTTTTCCGGAACCCAACCCTACAACATATACATGTAAAACAAATAAAAACTTTTCCTGGCTCACTAGAGAGAAAGTGAAGCCGGTGATGTCGGTCACACCTAGGAGTAGATTCTTGCACATTTACAACACACAACACACTTGTATACATATGGTATGTCACAACCTAGGTTTGGGTGGGGTTCCGACGCTCCGGGGCCCCGCTTCGGTGAAACCCTGAATCCGCTGGAAAAACCCTAACGTTTCCGTCTACCCCCATAGACGTGCGTCGACAGGGGGTAGCCCAGTGGACTTTTTTGCTTGGTTGTGTTATGTTAGGCCATAGGAACATGAGAAAGCAAAGTCTACCCCGATTCCATCCGGTTCGCCCGAAAGGGGAGTTTTCACCTCTAAGTGCAGAAACTCACTAGAGAGAAAGTGAAGCCGGTGATGTCGGTCACACCTAAGAGTAGATTCTTGCACATTTACAACACACAACACACTTGTATACATATGGTATGTCACAACCTAGGTTTGGGTGGGGTTCCGACGCTCCGGGGCCCCGCTTCGGTGAAACCCTGAATCCGCTGAAAAAACCCTAACGTTTCCGTCTACCCCCATAGACGTGCGTCGAAAGGGGGTAGCCCAGTGGACTTTTTTGCTTGGTTGTGTTATGTTAGGCCATAGGAACATGAGAAACCAAAGTCTACCCCAAATCGACACACGATTCCATCCGGTTCGCCCTAAAGGGGAGTTTTCACCTCTAAGTGCAGAAACTCACTAGAGAGAAAGTGAAGCCGGTGATGTCGGTCACACCTAGGAGTGGATTCTTGCACATTTACAACACACAACACACTTGTATACATATGGTATGTCACAACCTAGGTTTGGGTGGGGTTCCGACGCTCCGGGGCCCCGCTTCGGTGAAACCCTGAATCCGCTGGAAAAACCCTAACGTTTCCGTCTACCCCCATAGACGTGCGTCGAAAGGGGGTAGCCCAGTGGACTTTTTTGCTTGGTTGTGTTATGTTAGGCCATAGGAACATGAGAAACCAAAGTCTACCCCAAATCGACACACAATTCCATCCGGTTCGCCCTAAAGGGGAGTTTTCACCTCTAAGTGCAGAAACTCACTAGAGAGAAAGTGAAGCCGGTGATGTCGGTCACACCTAGGAGTAGATTCTTGCACATTTACAACACACAACACACTTGTATACATATGGTATGTCACAACCTAGGTTTGGGTGGGGTTCCGACGCTCCGGGGCCCCGCTTCGGTGAAACCCTGAATCCGTTGGAAAAACCCTAACGTTTCCGTCTACCCCCATAGACGTGCGTCGAAAGGGGGTAGCCCAGTGGACTTTTTTGCTTGGTTGTGTTATGTTAGGCTATAGGAACATGAGAAACCAAAGTCTATCCCAAATCGACACACGATTCCATCCGGTTCGCCCGAAAGGGGAGTTTTCACCTCTAAGTGCAGAAACTCACTAGAGAGAAAGTGAAGCCGGTGATGTCTGTCACACCTAGGAGTAGATTCTTGCACATTTACAACACACAACACACTTGTATACATATTGTATGTCACAACCTAGGTTTGGGTGGGGTTCCGACGCTCCGGGGCCCCGATTCGGTGAAACCCTGAATCCGCTGGAAAAATCCTAACGTTTCCGTCTACCCCCATAGACGTGCGTCGAAAGGGGGTAGCCCAGTGGACTTTTTTGCTTGGTTGTGTTATGTTAGGCCATAGGAACATGAGAAACCAAAGTCTACCCCAAATCGACACACGATTCCATCCGGTTCGCCCTAAAGGGGAGTTTTCACCTCTAAGTGCAGAAACTCACTAGAGAGAAAGTGAAGCCGGTGATGTCGGTCACACCTAGGAGTAGATTCTTGCACATTTACAACACACAACACACTTGTATACATATGGTATGTCACAACCTAGGTTTGGGTGGGGTTCCGACGCTCCGGGGCCCCGCTTCGGTGAAACCCTGAATCCGCTGGAAAAACCCTAACGTTTCCGTCTACCCCCATAGAGATGTGGTGGGCCGGCCGGACTCTCAAGAGGGTCATGGACTACATCACGGCCGGTGATAACCCCCGCCTGCGCTACCCTCAATCACAGTCCAGGAGACAACCCCCGTCAACGACTACATCACGGCCGTCCGACGACAGCGACGACGACGGCGACTACGACGACTACACCCACGAGTATTATAGGCCTAGGCAAGAGTATGACTAACCTGAGCCACATCGTTGGTTAGGACAAAATGGTTTGTTGTCATTCGTCTATGTACCCAAGTTTGTTGTCATTCGTCTATGTACCCAAGTTTGTTGTCATTCGTCTATGTACCCAAGTTTGTTGTTATTCGTCTATGTACCCAAGTTTGTTGTCATTTGTCTATGTTTTGTTCTATCTTAGTTGCTACTACTCTGTTTCGATTAATTTTAATAAATTGCAAGGGACATAAATAAAAAAAGTTCAACTCATACGCCGACGGCATTGCCGTCGGCGTATAGGTTGCCCTAATAATTAGTACAAGCCACCTGGTCGGAGCGGAGACAAACAAAAAAAAATGTGCCCCACGCCGTGCGCCTCCTCCTCCCCCATCCCGTGCGCCTCCTCCTCCCCGAGCTCGATCCGCCGCCGCCTCCTCCCCCATCCCGTGCGCCTCCTCCCCGCCCTCGATCCGGCGCCGCCGCAGCCTCCCGCTTCGGCCGCCGCCGCCACGCGGGCCACCTCCCGCCACCCCGAGGTCGCGCCCCGGCCGCCTCGACGCACTCCCCACGCCGGCCACCTCCCGCCGCCCGAGGTCGCGCCCCGGCCGCCTCGACGCACTCCCCACGCCGGCCACCTCCCGCCTCGGCCGCTCCTCCCCGACCCGGCCGCCTCCTCCCCCATCCCGTGCGCCTCCTCCTCCCCCATCCCGTGCGCCTCCTCCTCCCCGACCTCGATCCGCCGCCGCCGCCTCCTCCCCCATCCCGTGCGCCTCCTCCCCGCCCTCGATCCGCCGCCGCCGCAGCCTCCCGCTTCGGCCGCCGCCGCCACACGGGCCACCTCCCGCCGCCCCGAGGTCGCGCCCCGGCCGCCTCGACGCACTCCCCACGCCGGCCACCTCCCGCCGCCTGAGGTCGCGCCCGGCCGCCTCGACGCACTCCCCACGCCGGCCACCTCCCGCCGCCCGAGGTCGCGCCCCGGCCGCCTCGACGCACTCCCCACGCCGGCCACCTCCCGCCTCGGCCGCTCCTCCCCGACCCGGCCGCCTCCTCCCCCATCCCGTGCGCCTCCTCCTCCCCGACCTCGATCCGCCTCGGCCGCTCCTCCCCGACCCGGCGTCGCATTGCGGGACTTCTTCTGCTGCTGAGGAGCGTCCTCCACCTTCTCCGGCCACCGATCACGCTTCGAGGGTAAGAAATTCATCGCCTTTCTTGAATGTACCTAGGTTTTTACTTTGGTGGTAGAGTATAAATTAGGTGTGTAGTTTAGGTACATTTTTGTGTTGTTTTTGTAGTGTAGGAAATTTAGTGGTAGGAAATTTAGTGTTAGAAATTTAGTCGACCAAGTGTTAGTAGAAATTTTGCTAAGGTGGTAGAGTATAAATTAGGTGTGTAGTTTAGGTAAATTTTTGTGTTGTTTTTGTAGTGTAGGAAATTTAGTGGTAGGAAATTTAGTGTTAGAAATTTAGTGTTAGGAAATTTAGTGTTAGAAATTTATTAGAAATGTTATTAGAAAAATTTGCTAAGTCAATTTGGAATGATCGTCGTAGAAAAATTTAGTGTAGGTGATTTGCTGTTTTTTATGAGTCGAAAGAAATAATGTTGTCTTCTTGTCTATTCTTAATGCAAGCCGATGATTAGAATAGTCCATTATGCTTGCAAGAAGACTGTCTACAGAACCAAGGGTAAATGCAAGAACAATGCATTTATTTCTACTTCGTTCTTGTAGGCACTCTTTTTGCTAACTAATGGCTTTGACATATGAGGCTTCAGATGTAAAACCACGTTCCCTATGCATAGTCATCTCCTTAATATCTTCGTTATTTGGACTAAAAAAAGTCCCTTTGCTTGCAGGATTCCTACTCTAGTGGCAGCAGAGCTTGAGTGCAGGTATAAAAATGCTTGAAGTAGATTTCACATATATTCATTTCATATATGACTAACCCCTGTATCAAATGCTTTTACTTAACTAAGTATCATGTCGGAGCCGGAGCGAAAGTTTCGTGGTGTTCACCGGAGAAACACGAAGATCCCGACTTGGGTAGCTCAGATCACAGTGGATCACAGGAAGATCCAGCTTGGTACTTTCAGGTGCCCATGGCAGGCGGCCCGCGCCTACGACTGCGCGGCGGTCCAGCACTTTGGGGCGAGAGCGATCCTCAACTTTGAGGATGAACGGAGCGTGGCGCATATGTTAGCGCCAGATGGCATGAGGATCGCGACGAAGGCCGAGGAGAGGGAGCACCGGCAGGCAGAGAGGCTGCTGAGGGCGCACCACCAGCGCGAGGAGGATGACCCCTTGGTCAAGGATCTCCTCCTTGATCCCCAGGTGATGGCGGTCCAGTACCAGGTCCTCAGCGAGAGCCGGCAGCAGCGCGGGCAGGGCGAGGCCGGCCCCTCCGGCACGCAGCAGTAGGAGGACTCTAGCAGCACGTCCTCTTGGTGGGACCGCGACGACGACGTCACTGACACCGGCGCGAGTGGAGTTTAGGATGTCTATCAGATGTCCTGTTGTGTCGTACTAGACTTATTATGATACATGTCGTACTGCTAGACTTATGATGCATGCATGCTACCTATGTATTATTGTGCTACTTGTCTATATGTGTTATGTTTAGCTAATATGTTTACATCGTTTTATGGTTTATTCTGTTTTATGTTTAATTATTAGGTAAAATGGAGGGATATTTGCTTATATATTTCGATTGTTTGTACTTTTTAGATGACGTAGCTTCCCGCCAGCCAGCACCGTCGGTCCCGCGCGTCGTCGCGGCTTCTCCAGCTGAGGAGGGGCCGCCTCGGTGCCCTTTGTTTTGTCGCCCTCTTCCGGAGCACGTCCTCGACCTTCTCCGGCCACCGATCACGCTTCGAGGGTATAAATCTTTCGCCTCTCTTGCTGCATAGGTTTATTTTGGTCTAGATCACCAAGCCAGTCGCGTAACCCGAGTCAGATCCCATCCGGAAGGGTTACAAATTTATAAATATGCAGGATTGTCCATATTTGCATATTTATAACCGTAACACTTCCGGGTTGTCCTGTTGGACAGTCCGAGTACGTGTAGATCGGGTCGTGTTCCACGTTCTACCCCTTCCTGAGACGGAATTTCAGCAGCACCTCCCTGTTGTTCTTCGGATGCACACCCTCTCGGCTTGACAAGCTCGAGACGTGTATTCTGAAGAACAGCGGGGAGGTGCTGCCGAAATTCCGTCTCGGGTCGGGGTAGAACATGGGACACGACTCGATCTACACGTACTCGGGCGGGATAGGCCCCTACCTATTAGAAGTGTATGTGAACCCTTGCATGTTGTAAAAGATAAAATTTGGCCGTAATAAAATGGTGACATTGCATGCAAGAAAATAAAAATATGATGCATTTAATTTCATGTTATTATTATTTGGCTCACAGTAAAGCAGCAGAGGATGGCAGATAATGGGTGGATGTACAGTGGCCGAACTAGTTTGGTTGACAAAACAAATGAGTGGGTATGGAAGACGCATTTGTTAGTGAAGGAGTTAGCGCGTAAGGGTTTAGAGTCAGGCGCTCGTGGACAGTGCCCTTGCCCTCGTTGCAAGTTTCGTACACGTCAGGGAAAGGATGATATGATTAAACACCTCTTCTCTCGTGGGTATATGCCGAACTTCGTGACGACAGTCAACTTTGATGAGTACGAGCGCGAGAGTGGCAGGGTGATGCGGCAGCGGATCAATGGCAATGAAGATGATGGGATTAGAAACTGGCTAGATGATCTCCGTGCTGGCGACATGCCAGATTCGCCACCATCACAGGAGGAACCGGAGGAACCTCCAGAACCGGAGGAACCGCGTGAACCGGACGAACCGCGTCAACCAGAGGACCCAGAGCCAACCGCGAAGGCCTTCTTTGCTATGATGGCCTCGTCTCAGAGGCCTCTGTACGAGGGTGCAAATGTTTCTCAGCTCGATGCCATCTCGCAAGCACTAGCCAACAACTGGTAACCTGTTGCCTGAAGGGCATTGTCTGCCTCAAAGCATGTACGAAACGAAGAAAATCCTGCGAGATCTCAGCATGGATTATCAGAAGATAGATTGTTGTCCAAAAGGATGCCTTTTGTTTTGGAAACAGTTTGCCAATGACAAGTACTGTATCTTGTGTAAGGCCTCTAGGTATCATGTGGTAAAAGGACCCGATGGTACGAAGACGCAGTCAAATGTCGCCATTAAGATTCTTCGTTACCTCCCATTCATACAAAGAATCAAGCGGCTTTACATGAACAAAGAGTCTGCCACACAGATGCAATGGCACAAAACGGGGAAGAGATACAAGGATGAGCACGACCGGGAATTGATGGGACATCCATCTGATGGTACGGCATGGAAGAACTTTGATGCGAACCACCCCGATGAGGCAGCAGATGCTCGAAACGTGAGAATCGCGATAGCAACCGATGGATTCAATCCATATGGTTTGTCGACTACCGCGTACAGCTGCTGGCCCGTGTTTGTTATTCCGCTCAATCTCCCTCCTGGAGCCCTAATGCAAAAGAAGACCATGTTCCTCTCGCTGATCATTCCAGGTCCTGAATATCCGGGGAAGAATTTAAGTATGTACATGCAGCCAATTGTGGATGATCTGAACCACTCTTGGCACCACGGGACGTTGACATATGATCGTGCATCGAAGACAAACTTCTTGATGAAAGTTTGGTATCACAATTCCATGCATGACATGCCCGGGTACGCCCTATTCTGCGGATGGTGTACAGCTGGTAAGTGGCCATGCCCAGTGTGCAGGAACCGACTTGAGTTCATGTGGCTAACGGCGGGACGGAAGTATTCCGCGTTTGACACACATCGAAAGTTCCTCAAAAGAGGGCATCCGTTTAGAGAAGACAAAAAGAACTTCAAGAAGGGCAGAGTTGAGCGTGAAGAAAAAGCGATACCAACTTTCGATGGTGCAGCTGTTGACGCCGAGCTAAGTGCTCTCGTGCCTGCTGGGAGAAAAGGCCCACGATATGTGGGATATGGTGTGTCGCACAACTGGACTCACGTGGCAGGCTTGACGCAACTCGAATATTACAAGGACCTCGAACTTCCCCATAGCATCGATGTGATGCACACCGAAAAGAATGTTGGAGAGTCCCTCTTTCACACAATCCTGAACATTACCCCGAAGTCGAAGGATAATGTTAAGGCTAGAGTTGATGTTAAGAAGCTCTGTGATAGGGAGAGAATGCACATGAAGCCTCCTGAAGGCCGTCAAAAGAACTGGTTCAAGCCGCATGCTGACTTCTGCCTTAATAGTATGCAAAGGTCTGAGGCATTCCATTGGCTCAAATTCGTCGTGATGTTCCCTGATGGCTATTGTTCGAATATAAGTAAGGGAGTCAATATACAATCGGCAAAAGTCACCGGGCTCAAGAGTCACGACTATCATATATGGATTGAGCGGCTGCTACCGGTGATGGTTCGAGGGTATCTCCCCGACCGTGTCTGGCGAGTGCTCGCGGAGTTGAGCCATTTCTTCCGCACGCTCTGTGCTAAGCAAGTATGTCCCCTGATTATTCAGAAGCTGCATGAACTAGTGCCGGAGTTGCTGTGCAACTTAGAGACGATATTTCCGCCAGGCTTCTTTACTCCGATGGCACATCTTGTTGTGCATCTTGCGAATGAGGTACTCTTGGGTGGACCGGTGCAGTTTCGTTGGCAGTTTTGTATTGAGAGAGAGTTTAAGTATATTCGAACCAAATGTGGAAACAAAAATAAGATTGAGTCATCCATAGCCGAGGCAACTATCCTTCAGGAGATGGCAGACGCCAGGCTAACGTACTACCCCGATGATGTTCCCACTATGCATAACCAGGCCTCTCGGTACAATGTCGACGAGCCCAAGCGAGACCCCAAGCTCGTCCTCTTCCAGTGTCCCGGTGGCAAGAGCGGTGGCCCAACAAGGTATAACTTGACCAATGATGAGCTGGAGTGCATAATGCTCTATGTGCTTATGAACATGAAGGAAGTGACCCACGACGAGCAGGGAGAAGAGGGCAGTTTCCTTAGGTAAAATGGGGAACAAATTACTTTGCAACTACTATCATGATTTCGTTCTAATACGTATTTTCTCCTTTTAGTCAATTCACGGATGAAATGTGGTCGGGAACATCAGATGGACCCAATGAAGCCGCGTTGGACACTCTTTTGAAAGAGCCTGCCCCCGGAAAGAAAAAATTCACGGTTTGGTTCAGGGAAAAGGTAATTTCAAACCTGTCCCTTCTACCTTGCAATTCGTGTCTTATCCCTCTTACTAATGCACAAAACAATTTGTACTTGTAGGGAGCTGATGCCAACGTTGTGATGTCAGATGAGTTGAGATGTGTCTCCCAAGGTTGTAACCGTAGAGTCGAGAAGTATGAGAAGTATGATGTGAATGGGTACCGCTTCCATACAGAGCATCACCAGAACAGTCGGCCTAATGCAAAGACTATAAATACCGGGGTCTTCACCAAAGGAGCCGGTAATTATGATTACTACGGAAGGTTACAGAACGTATATGAGCTGACGTTCAATAACACGAACATATCACTCAAGCTTGTTGTGTTCAAATGCCACTGGTTCGACCCTGAGCATGGAACCAAAAGTACCCCTTCCATTGGGTTAGTTGAAGTTAAGCCTTCAACCACCTACAATGGATCCGATGTCTTTGTTGTGGCTCACCAAGCCTTTCAAGTTTATTATTTGCCCTACCCATGCAAGAAAGAGGGACTCATTGGTTGGGAAGTCGTGTTCCATGTATCGCCACGTGGTAAGCTACCCATGCCCTCCGAAGACGATTACAACAACATTGACCCTAAAACATACGAGGGGATTTTCTATCAAGAGGAACAAACCTTTGGGGACTTTGGCATACAAGGTCTTGAGGACCGCGAGGACAATGCACAAACAGGTGGTGACGTAGTGGTGAATCTAAAGGATATAGATATGCTCAACAAGTTACAGAGTGATAGTGATGACGATGATGAGCCTCCATCGTGCGAGGAGGTTCCAATATACAACACTCGTGATAGTGATGTTGATAGTGATGATGACAACCCAGGACTTAACTATGAGAGTGATGATTAGGGGTGAGGGTCTTTTATGTCCTTTTGCGTACTATTTACTTTTCAACATGCTTATTCTTTCAACATGCTTCTTCTTATTGCATTACGTCTTTATTCTTATTTACTACATTTTTCAACATGCTTAAAAGTTTATCCTTTCTCAATGCAGGTGATTGACCAAGATGAGCCAAGGCAAGGAATCATCGGCCTCGGGCTCTCGGGAGGTGTAGGATGTGTTCGGGTGTAGCGTGTGTGAATTCGAACTTGTTTGGAGTTTGTATGAATGCTTGGATGAATTTGAATCATGTTTGTGTCATTTGGATATGTATGTGATGTTTTATTTGATGTTTCTGTGATGTTTTATAATTTGTGCAATTTTAATTGTATTTAAAATGCGCCAGAAACCAGCAGCAAAAAGTTTCAGAAACTGAAAATATGGTCAAGTCTACGCCGACGGCATTAGTATGCTGCGGGGACGCACAGGATGGCGCCACGTCGACGCTGGAGGACCATATGGTCATCCCTACGCCGACGGCATTGCCGTCGGCGTAAGACTCCTCCCAGACGCACCAGATCAGCACACGTGCCGTCGGCGTAAGACTCCTCCCAGACGCACCAGATCAGCACACGTGGCAGCCTAGGCCGACGGCACTGCCGTCGGCGTATAGGTGGAGCAGACGGAGACGTTCGACGTCCGTTTTGTGGGTCCCACTGCGGCGTCGCCGACGGCGACGGATACGCCGACGGTAGTGTTCGTACGCCGACAGCGTCCTACGCCGACGCCGATACGCCGACGGCGGCCGTCGGCGTAGGCCTACGCCGACGGCGATTGTTTTTTATGCTATCATCGTGAACAAGTTTATTTTACAGCTTTTGTTAATCTTATTATACAACCTTTATGTTGAAACCATGCTAATATAATCAATGAATCCATGTGCAGGTATTTTATTGTTGTTGACGATATATGGGACGTGGATACATGGGATGTTATCAAGCTAGCATTCCCAGTGACTAGTTCTGGCAGTATTATAATTACCACTACTCGTATAAATGATGTTGCCAAATCATGTCATGGAGATATTTATGGTATAAGGAATCTTAACGATGCACATTCAAGAGAACTGTTTCATAGAAGATTATTTGACTCCAATGAAGATTGCCCGTCACACCTTGAAAAAGTTACTAATCAGATATTGAAAAAATGTGATGGGTTACCTCTAGCAATCATTACTATGTCGGGTTTGTTGGCTAACAGAGAGAGAACAGAGGATTCATGGAACCAAGTGAGAGATTCAGTTGGTCGTGCACTTGAAAGAAATCATGATGTCAAAAGAATGATGCAGATATTGTCACTTAGTTACTTTGATCTGCCTCCTCATCTAAGAAGTTGTCTCTTATATATTAGTATGTTTCCGGAAGATTCTCTTATCGAGAGGAAGGATTTGATAATGAGATGGATAGGTGAAGGATTCATTCCAAAAGAAGATGGATATACAGTCTATGAGATAGGAAAAAGGTGTTTTAATGAGCTTCTCAATCGAAGTTTGATCCAACCCGTCAAGACAAGTAAAACTGGAAATGTGAAGAATTGTCGAGTTCATGACACGATTCTTGATTTCATCATATCCAAATCCATTGAAGAGAACTTTGTTACTTTAGTTGGTGTTCCCATGCTGAGAATTGGGACACAACCCAAAGTCATTCGGCGACTCTCTATTTGCGCGGAGCAAGGAAATTCAACAGTATCGACAACTGGTCTAGTTTTGTCCCATGTCCGATCACTTAGTGTGTTTAAATCCATAGAAATTCCTTCTTTGGAGGACTTCAGACATTTACGTGTTCTTGACTTGAATAATTCCCGGCAATTGCAAGACCATGATTTGGAAAATATAGTTAATTTATCCCAGTTGAGGTGCCTGAACCTCAGACGTACAAAAATAAAGAAGCTTCCGGAACAAATGGGACGTTTGGGGTGTTTGGTGATGCTGTACCTAAGAGGCACTGACGTAAGGGAATTACCTCAATCTATTGTTAACCTTGGAAAATTGTCGCATCTATTTGCTGGGATGTATGTTACATTTCCTGAGGGGATTGAGAAGTTGCAAGCACTTGAGACATTGGAAGAGGTCATGGCTTCCAATCATCCGGTTGACTTCCTCTCGGGTCTTGGCCAGTTAAAGAATTTGAGAAAACTTGTCCTCCGTGGTTTCGATGGTAATCCTGACAGTAAGGGTACAAAAGTGGCTCCAGAGGAGGGCAACAAAGCTATAGTCTCTTCCCTGTGTAAGCTAGGCAGCCAGAATCTTCGCTCTCTGACTATTTGGTTTGGGAGCAGTCTGTTACAGGAACCTTTGTGCCTAGTTTCCCTCCGGAAACTCATTACCTCTCTTTCACCTGTCCGGCAAGTCCCGAAATGGGTAAGCCGCCTCATAAACCTCCAACAGCTAAGCCTCGAAGTGAAGGGAGTCAAGAAGGATGATATGTGCATCCTTGGAGCCTTGCCTAGTTTGGTCATTCTGGATCTCAAAGAAGCAGCAACACAGTCCAACCGAGAGCTCAGAATCAGCGGTGAAGTTGGGTTCAGATTATTGAAGATCTTTAGATATGCTGCAAATTTTCAGAAGGTAGATTTGATGTTTGCGGCAGGAGCCATGCCCAAGCTACAAAAGCTCGAGATTTTTCGTTTGCATGTATTTGAATCCATGTTTCTGGACTTAGGAATCGGGAATCTCCCCAGCCTTATTGATGTCAGGTGTGATGTTTATGGCTATCAGGAGACTGCTGGAGCCGTAAAGGCAGCTTTGGAGAGAGTATCCAGGGCACACCCCAACCACCCCGCTCTACTCTTTCGGAGAACTGATCGACGTGGGTTCTCTTTGGGACCAGTGTGAGGGACCAAGTGCAGCAGCAGAGTCTATAATCTATATACATCTGAAGCTCTTGTGTTTTCTTACGTTGCTTCATAGTTATTTACCGAGTTTGATGTTGATCTGTATCTTGTTAAAATGCCGATGTGATACGAAGATAACCTGTACCATTTCTCTGTCGTGCTGTATTTATCATCGTCAATTAATTTCACGGTGTAAATCGTTTTTAGTTGATCTGTAGCAAATTCTGTGTGGCGATACTAAAGTGTGCTTTTTGTGGCGCATATTGAAGTGTGTGTGGTTTTATCATCTGTGTAATACTTACGTTTCTTTTGGAGAAACTAGATAGCCCATTGCGCCACTAGCAGAAATGGCGGAAGCAAGACTACATTATAGATGTAATATCTATGTACTTTGTATGTATGTCATTGTTCGCCGCCGGTTTGTCTTAATTGAACATTGGTCTGTTCGGCTCCATGACGCTGAGAAGAAACAGGAGGGCAAGACATATATCTATGTAGACTCGACAGGTTCAGCTTTGGACGCTATGTACAGGCCGTGTGAAATGGAAGTGCTCTAAACGATGTATTCTCTCAGCATGGCAATGCTGCGGGAGGTACTAACCTATCTGTTTTGACGTTGTTTAGTATAGGGTTTTTGGTTTGTGTTGACTATAGATTGTCCTCCAACTGATGAATACAGTGAAAGTAATATGCCATATTATATTTTGTTGCTAGGAAATCCAACTGACGTGGTTTTTGTTGAATATCATGTATACATACCACATGAGTATGGTGTAGTACACCACCTCATACGGTACGATCCTTGTACGCCACGGAGAGGGCTTTTCTCTCCTCATATAAACACGTACCCGAGCCCTCAACAGGGCATCGTTTCCCCTAAACTCAATATGGTATCAGAGCCTATCTCTTCCTGACCTAGCGTCGCAAGAAACCCATCGCCGCCGCCGCTGCATCTCTATCGCAGCCACCGCCGCGTTACATTGCCGTCGCCGCAGCCAGACTGCCGCCGCCGCCTCAAAAACCAAAACCCACAACCAAAAAAAACCAAACCACATCAAGCCGCCGCTGCACATTTGCTGCCGCCGCCCACACCCTAAAAACCAAAACCCTACGACCACGATATCCAGCCGCCGCCGCGTTTTCTCGCCGCTGCCGCTGACGATCTACAAAGCTACAACCCAAAACCCAAAAACCAAACCCCATGGCATCCTCGTCCTCGTCCGTGACGACCCTGGCTGCGACTCTCGAAGCGCCGCCGGCACAACTCCTGACGCGGGAGAACTCTCTCGTGTGGAAAGCCCTTGTCATCCCGGCTCTGCGTGGTGGCAGAGTCCTCAATCTGGTGAAGGGACTCGAAGCCGCGCCTGCAGAAGAGATCGACGTTGATGGCCCCGATGGAAAGAAGATCAAGGTTGAGAACCCTGCATATGTCTCCTGGATTGTACGTGATCAGCAAGTCCTTCGGTACCTTATGAATTCCGTGTCGCCAGATTTGCTGTCCCATGTTATTGGCCTCGAGACCTCAGCTGAAGTCTGGAAGGTCCTTGAGGAGCTTACGATGACACAGTCCAGATCCCGCACACAACAACTTCGCTCCGCTTTGAATGATACAAAGAAAGGTGATATGTCTGCCGAGAAGTATTTTTCCAAGATGAAAACCCTAGCCTCTGAACTTGCTGCTGCTGGCAAGCCACTTGATGACGATGAGTTGATCTGGTCCATTCTGCACGGTCTCGGAGACTCGTACAACACCCTGAAAACTGCCATCCGTGCAAACCCTAGCACTACCCTGACAGATTTGTTCAGCCAACTCCAAGCCTTTGATCAACTTCACAAGGTGGAAGATGCGGATGATGGGTTTGTCTCTTCCGCTAATGCAGCCCAGCGTGGAGGTGGAGGACGTACAGATGGCCGCTATGATGATCGCCGTGGTCGCCAGGACACTCGCTATGATGATCGCCGTGGTTGCCAGGACACTCGCTACTATGACAGACGTGGGCGCCCTGATGATCGCGCTCGCCGTGGTGACCGCGGTGACCATGACCGCTCAGACTGGGGGCGTCGTGATGACAGCCGTCGTGGTGATCGGGGTCGTCGCCATGATGGAGGCCGCCGCGGCAATGGTGGCCGCCGAGATGACAGCCGTGATAACCGTCGCCGTGATGAAGGTGGACGTCGTGACCGTGCACCGACACCGTTTGTGGATTTTACGTGTCAGATATGTAAAATTCATGGACACCCTGCAGCCGATTGTTGGTGGAGGTACAACGATGACAACTCTGACAGCGAAGATGAGCAAGATACTAAAGGTGCCAACATGGCGTCCTACGGAGTGGACACCAATTGGTACTCTGACACGGGTGCTACTGATCATATCACCGGCGAGTTGAACAAGCTCTCCACCCGTGAGAAGTACAATGGACGTGACCGTGTTCACACGGCCAACGGAAAAGGTATGCAAATTAGTCATATTGGTCATTCAACATTGTGCACCCCACATGCATCTCTACATCTTAATAATGTTCTTCATGTTCCTAGTGCATCAAAAAATCTAGTGTCCATTCATAAGCTCACCCTTGATAATGATGTGTTTCTTGAGTTTCACCCTTTCTTCTTTTTGATCAAGGATCAGGCCACAAGGAGAGTTCTGTTTAGGGGTCCCTGTCATGGTGGTCTCTACCCCTTAGTTCCTGTTTCCACAAAGTCATCCAAGCATGCTTTTATCACAATAAAGCCGTAATCCTCTACATGGCATCGTCGTTTAGGGCATCCCTCCTTCTTTGTGGTGCAACAAGTTCTTAGGAAGCATAAGTTACCTCATTCATCAGAAATAAATTCATACATATGTGATTCTTGTCAACTAGCAAAAAGTCATCAGTTGCCATACCCTGTGTCCACTAGTGTTTCCACTGTTCCTTTGGAACAAGTGTTTTCTGATGTATGGGGCCCTGCTCCAGCCTCTGTTGGCAAGCACACTTATTATGTAAGCTTCATAGATGATTTCAGCAAATTTACTTGGATTTATTTACTCAAGAAACTTTCTGATGTTTATCAAGTTTTCCTCAATTTTCAGCAACTTGTTGAGCGCAAGTTTGATAGGAAAATTATTACTATGCAAACTGATTGGGGTGGTGAATATGAAAAACTCAACAGTTTCTTTCAAAAGATTGGTATCACTCATCACGTTTCTTGTCCCCATGCACACCAACAAAATGGATCAGCCGAACGCAAACATCGTCATATTGTTGAAGTTGGTTTTGCTTTACTTGCTAATGCATCTATGCCTCTCAAGTTTTGGGATGAAGCTTTTCTCACTGCAACATTTCTTATAAACTTGCTTCCTAGTAAAGTCATAAATCTTGAAACTCCTGTCGAACGTCTCTTGCATACAAAACCGAACTATGACTCCCTTCGTGTCTTTGGTTGTGCGTGTTGGCCCAACCTTCGTCCTTACAACAAACGAAAATTAGCCTTTCGGTCTAAACGATGTGTTTTCTTGGGATATAGTCCACGTCATAAGAGGGTGAAATGCCTTGATATTTCCACAGGTCGTGTTTACATTTCTAGAGATGTTGTTTTTGATGAGAATATCTTTCCTTTTGCATCCCTACTTCCAAATGTCGGTTCCCGTCTTCGCAATGAAATTCTCCTTTTACTCACATCATCTAGTCTTGGGGATGCACATGTTCATGATCATATGACTTTGCCGGTTGTGCCTATCACTAACCATGATCAGGTACTGGAGCATTCAGCAGAAGAAAATTCTGTGCAAAACAGTGAAGAAATGAGTGAAAACAGTGAAGAAAATGACCTTGGAGAAAATTCAGAAGAAGACGAATCCGGCGCTGGACACGTAACTGATTCAGGTGCTGCTCCGTCTGCAGATTCTGGCGCAGATCCCAGCGCTGATGCGAGCGCTGCTTCGCCCGTGCCAAGCGACAGGACCATGCATGCATCTGAGGCAAGCGCGTCGATCCCCGACAGCCCCCAGGCGCACGTCCACTCCAACGACGAGGTGTCCACATCTGGTTCGCCGGTCGGCTCACTGGCTCCACACGGATCCTCTGCATCTGACCACGGTGTGGCCAGTTCTGCTACAGATCATTTACACTCTCCTGGCTCCGGATCTTCTGCAGTTTCGGCTCCTGTAGCTCCACCTGCACATGAGTCACGAACAAGGCTACAGAAAGGTATAACGCAACCTAAAAAGTATACAGATGGTACCATCACTTAAGGTCGTCAACCCAAAATTTATAAGCAAGCAAATTCTGTTAGGTATGGTCTACTAACATCTACAGGGGAGCCGTCTTCACTTTCTGAGGCTCTTGATCATCCTGAGTGGAAAAGGGCAATGGAGGAAGAGTATGATGCTTTGCTCAACAACAAAACTTGGCATCTTGTTCCATCAAGTTCCAACAAAAATTTGATTGACTGTAAGTGGGTTTACCGTATTAAAAGAAATGCAGATGGCACAATTGATAGGTATAAGGCACGTTTAGTTGCGAAAGGCTTCAAACAAAGGTATGGTATAGACTATGAAGATACTTTTAGTCCTGTTGTTAAAGCTGCAACCATCAGAGTGGCACTAGCTATTTCAGTCTCGAGAGGATGGAGTTTGCGACAGCTAGATGTCAAGAACGCGTTTTTGCATGGTGTTCTGGAAGAGGAGGTCTACATGAAACAACCCCCAGGTTTTGAAAATCCTAATGCTCCACATCATGTTTGCAGGCTTGATAAAGCTCTCTATGGGTTGAAACAAGCACCAAGGGCATGGTATTCTCGACTCAGTTCCAAGCTTTATGATCTCGGGTTTACACCATCCAAGGCTGACACCTCTCTGTTCCTTTATCAAAAGTCAGGTATCACAATATTTGTCCTAATTTATGTTGATGATGTTATTGTGACCAGCTCCTCCAGTGAGGCTATCTCGGTTTTGCTAAAGGATCTCAATAAACACTTTGCTATAAAAGATCTTGGTGACTTACATTTTTTCTTGGGTATTGAAGTCAAGAAAATAAAAGATGGGTTGATACTGACACAAAGCAAGTATGCTATGGACTTGCTAGCCTGAGTGGGAATGTTAAACTGCAAACCAGCTCCCACGCCCTTGTCCTCTACTGAGCCACTGTCTCTTCATGAGGGCACACCACTTGGTCCTGAGGATAATACACAGTACAGAAGCATTGTTGGTGCTTTACAATATCTTACCCTCACACGTCCTGATATTTCCTTTTCGGTCAACAAAGTTTGTCAGTTTCTTCATGCACCAACGACAGCACATTGGACAGCTGCGAAAAGGATCTTGAGATATCTCAAAAATACATTGCATCTTGGTCTCACATTTATCCGTTCCTCTCATACGCTTTTAAGTGCCTTTTCAGATGCAGATTGGGCTGGATGCCCTGATGATAGACGGTCCACTGGAGGCTTTGCAGTTTTTCTTGGACCAAATCTTGTCTCCTGGAGCTCTCGCAAGCAAGCCACAGTTTCCGTTCTAGTACAGAGGCTGAGTATAAATCTGTAGCCAATGCTACTGCCGAGTTGATATGGGTTGAAGCACTTCTCCGAGAGCTTGGTGTTCAGTTGAAAGACAAGCCATGCTTGTGGTGTGATAACCTAGGTGCCACCTATTTATCTGCAAATCCTATTTTTCATGCTCGTACCAAACATATAGAAATTGATTATCACTTTGTTCGTGAGAGAGTTGCAAGCAAACAGCTGGAGATCAAGTTTATTTCTAGCAAGGATCAAGTGGCTGATGGTTTTACAAAAGCTCTTCCTATAAGACAGTTAGACGATTTTAAGCGTAATCTAAATCTTTGTAAGAGTTTAGATTAAGGGAGGGTGTTGAATATCATGTATACATACCACATGAGTATGGTGTAGTACACCACCTCATACGGTACGATCCTTGTACGCCACGGAGAGGGATTTTCTCTCCTCATATAAACACGTACCCGAGCCCTCAACAGGGCATCGTTTCCCCTAAACTCAATAGTTTTGTCAAGTTCTCTTTAGGAAAATGAAGCAGCTGCAACATTGGAGAAGATAGTGATGAGGTAAAATATGTTCCATTGCATTTGTGGTTACAGTTAATACCAAGTTCTTGCAGGATAATATCCAGCTCTCAGTGTAGTTTGTTTCCTTATCTAACACAATTGTGTACAAATAATTGTTGACGCTGATTGATGCAAAGAGTATATGGTGCACTGTGCAAACAACATATGACCAGTTGTTGTTGCTGAGATAAGTATGGTGCCTGTTTGATATCATTTTTGTATCTGCAATTTATGATGGTAAATTGAGTCCGAAAGATGTACTCTGAATTTCATACCTCTTCATGTCCATCGATAAATATTGTAAGTTCACTCTTATGCTTACACTGATAGACAGTTTCCCTTATTTTTCATCTTTGCATTGCCGGTAGAGGCTGATTATGTTTTACTATAGATTTAACCGGGCCATCCGAGCATATTATATTCTGGATGGAGTTTATCTTACACCATAGGTTATTCTGTTTTAAGATAGACTTTCTATTTTGCAAACATGTTTTACCATAGACTTGACTAAGGAGTTTAGGGTTGTAGGCCTGCAAAAACCCGTTCCATGCTTTGAGTCGTCCGATTCATGCTTTGATGTTGTTCGGCTTAATTAGTTCAATTTCTATTTATCAATTCAATGTAAAAAAAACATTCAACATATTATCTTATATTTACTAATTGGAGGCACCGTAGAAAGCACCACGTTAATCCTCACGTAAAAGTAAAATCCGTCCGATTTAATACAAGCGCTATTAACAACGGTTCGATTAGATGGTCCTACCGCGCTATCAGCGCCTAGCGATATCACGCTTCTCTCTCTCCGGATACGCGATTACTTCCAGACATAATCTCTAGATTGGATCCTCCAATTCACCGCTGTCGCCGCCGCCGGTATCGGTGCTGCCATGCAGGCGAGGTCATGGCAGATAAATTTATGCGAGACTGCCTCTCCCGCATGGCGTAACTCCCAGCCTTCATCCTGTCTATTTTTTTGCGAGAAGCAGCCTTCCTCGATCCTCTCACGCTACCACCAGGCAGGGTCGGCTCTGGCCCTAGGCGACTCTGTGCGGCGCACAAGGGTCCATGTTTGAGGGGGGCCATCTTTACATATGTCTAGGCATATAGTCTGCTATTGGGCTAAAAAAAATTAAAACGTTTAGGGGCCAGGTGCCCAGCAAATATCAGCCCAAGGGAGACGAAAAGGCTAGGCAGGTATGTAGTACGCTACAGTCGATCAATCGATCCATCTGCTGGCTGTTCTAGTCTGTTTGTTTTCTCACCGGCCGTCTTCCTCCTGAAGAGAAAAAGTTGGATCGCTCAGGCGGTCAGGCCACCAAGCGCAAGCACGGAAGTCGGAAACGCCTTGCCCGGTTGCAGCTCCTCCCTGTCCTTCATTGGCGATCGTCCTCCTCCCCACAAATACGTGCAATGCCCTTCTCTGCTCCTGATCTCTCGTTGGCGTACATATTGGATATTCCCCTAATCTATTTGATTTGATGGTTATTGCAATTTTAGATGTTAAAATGCCAAAACATAAGTTGCTATAAATAGGTATTTTCCGGCAGCTAGTACCAGTAATGTTGAATATCAAAGGACAGAATCTGCATCCATCCAGAAATGACCGAAGAAGTTTTTTTGTGAAGCACTTAAACATTATTATTGACGATGAACTCATTGAAATCTGGTTCTTTTTTTAGGTAATCAAATTAGAAGGGAATATTATTTGTTATATTTTGTAAACTTTTTAGACTTTTTGCTATAATATGACATCGCTTAATCGGTTATACCAATTATTTATATACGTCTCGGCATAAAAATGTGTACTTGAATTAACATTTTACGCCATATGCGTACATCTATAATAATTATAGGGGCCAATATTTTAACCTTGCACAAGGGCCCCGCAAAATATAAAACCGACCATGCCACCAGGTTCCAAATATAATGAAGCTCGATCTGGCAGCGGTGAGTAAAATCGAGCAGCCATCATTAGTCCAATTCCTCTGATTGCACGGGCTCAGGTAGAGGAGTCCTACGCCCCCAATGGCTGCTGGCCTCTCATGTACGTATCTTGCTTTTTTTTCAGATAAAAAATATGTGTCCTGCTTTGATATAGGCAAAAGCGAAATTTTGATGCAGATGTTGACATCGATTGGTTGCGTTGCCACCTACCTCCACCAGATCAACAATGTCGGACAAGCAAATTGCAAGTCGGGATTGATATTATTTATACACTGCCCTCTTCAGGTTTTGATTTGAGGTAATAGCGATGCATTGCTTCTACCTACTACCTTTCTGTGCTCATCAATATTTAGTCTATCCGCCGTAGTAAAGCCTGCTATCAGATTTTTCATGCTGCAAGTTGAAGCCTACCAAACCTTAAGCCTCAGAAATTGATTGACAAATGTGATTATTTGTGTACATGGTTTGATTTTTGGTGCTTGCTTTGCACATAGCATTAGTAAATTACACCAATCTATAGATGCACCAATTTATATCTGTATCAATTCGAGATGAATGTATTAGATGTAGGTTTTATGAAGAAAATGGTAGAATATATTCATCAGATCTTTGTCTTTCCTTCCACATACAGGAAGGTGCCAAATCTGAGCCATGAGAGGTAGGCTAACGTGAAGATTAAGGTTAGCTGTCCAACATGTGCATGCCCCGGAAGCAGCAGAATTTGATCTCTTAATCCAGTTCAAATCATTCGCCAGACACTATCTCTGCCTAATTTCCTGGTGTCGACGATGCACTCTAGGTGTTTTGACGAATTGTGAACTTGCTAAATTTTCAACGGTAGTGAAAGGATGCATTGAGCGTAATCAGAATGAATCTCAAGTTTACGTCTCGATGAACTTGCAGGAAATCATGGAATGCGGCACAAGCGATATACCGAATAATCTTGATGTTTTCCAGGTGTTTTGTTTCTACTACATGCTTGCATGCAGGCAAGCAGCTACCGCTTTAGAGAGACAAATTTTTAGCACAGACAGTGGCAAACAAGACACCCTTCAGGTTAGCCAATATATTTGTGTTAAACTCTTTATGTATTGCTCACTGCATATATCTTCGTAAGCACATATCTGTAGTATTCCAGGAGAAGGTTCTGCTGCTTCTGCACCTGATAGTTCTTTATTGATTACAGCGAGATGAATTAATTAAACACTGCTAATTCTACGCACTTTGTTATTCCAACATGCCAATAAAATTCGTCTGGGAAAAATATCATGCATAAGTTGACATATTTGAATGATGTTCAGTACTGAAGCACGTTCTCCTTGGTTTCACTTAGAACTCATTTACCATGCCATTCAGTTCCATTTCGTTTTGATTTTGTTCAGTCTATAGCAAAGTTGGAACTAGCCTCTTCATCTCCATTGTTTTTTTGCAAGAAGATCTTTGATTAACCTAAAGTGGTGATGATGTTAATTCATTCACTTCTTCCTTGCTTATCCAAAAAGAACTCATATTCAATAAGGCCGTGCCAATGCTTTGGATTAAATGGTAAAATCATTGTCTTTCTAGATGATCACAGGTTAGTTTGTGAGCATATCGCTCAAGTACAAGCCTACTAACGACTCAAGCAGCAGTGCATAGATTGAATCGACTGTTACTTGATATTCTGTATTTGCTTCATGTTAGTCGCAACTAGGACTAGCTCTCGCGACCCGCTCCCTGCCACCCTGCCGACGAATTTCCGACCGGCGTATCTGTGTTTCGCGACCTCGCGCATTGGATCTGGATCTTGCACGACCGCCGCCGCCGTCGCCTGCGGCCTCCCCACCCGGCCGGCGAGCCGGGCCTCTGCCTCGACAACGCGCTCTACCTCGTCATCGCGTTCTTCCACGCCCCGCGCCATCAAGATCTCTGCTGCAGCGCGCCCGCTCGTCCAAAACGCGTCGGGGAACCCGGCTCTTCCCACGCCTCGGCGTCGCATCTGCAGCAGCGTTAATGCTGCTCGGGAGTCCTGGCGCGCGCGTGGCTGCCCCAGCGTGGCTCCGCCCCTGGCCGGCATCCTGCGCCACCGATGCGCCATCAATGCGGTGCCTAAAGTCCGACAGGGGCGCTCGGTCACGTTCTCCATCCCTGCCCCAAGCATTCAAGACTCTGCGGCCTCCTCCGATCGCCATGCGTCTAGCTCGGCGGAGCTCGGGTCTAGGCCGCAGCCTACGGAGGTGCCCTGGACGCTCGTCACCTCACGTCGGGAGCAGCGCGAGGCAAAGCTTCTGGCCAACCTCCATTTACGCCGCCGTCCTTTCCCCTACACCGCACCAGCTCGCCCTCGTCCATATACACCTCCTCCTGCCCCCCGTCATTCGGAACCAAATCGTCTGACTTTGCTCTTGCAAAGTCAGGACCCTGACTGTGCCAATCTGCACCGCATATTAGACATCCAACGGCTCATATCCTAGTACTACTTGGTGCTCAGCTAAACCAAGTCAACTCCCAT
Organism: Poa pratensis; assembly: GCA_947311845.1. NCBI lineage: Eukaryota > Viridiplantae > Streptophyta > Magnoliopsida > Poales > Poaceae > Poa > Poa pratensis. Next base: position 29,648,036 of record CAMZMU010000084.1, read on the forward strand.
CGAACTGGCCAGAACGAAGCGGTTCCTGCTTCCCTGCCTCCCATCGCTCCCCCGTCGCCACCGACGAGCCGCCATGGCCACGCCGCCGTCCCGCCGCGCGCCACCCACCGGAGTTACCACCCCACCCCACCCCGGCGCCCCTCCGCCTTTCTCCCCGTCCCTGGTTCCCTTTCTCTTCCCTTCGCGCGAGCTCTGCCCGCCCCGGCTCCAGCTTCCCGACGCCATCGACTGGTCGCCATGGCCGCTGTACGGGCGAGCTTCCCCCAGTCGATTCCGGAGTTCCCCGCCTACCTCTCCCGCCCCAGGTCCACTCCCGTCACCGGCGACATATGAGCTTGTCCTGATACAAAGGTACAAATCATGTATAACCTGCAAATTCCATTGCAATTGACTGAATATTTAGATGAGTTAGACATATTGGTTAGTAACATCAGCGGCCAATTGATCTGTTAGGTGAGTTAGTAACAGCAGAAGTACCCCTGCAGATTGTATTTTCACTTGACATTGCATATTGGTTCAACAAAATAGATTCAGACTATGCATATTGGTTCAACAAAATAGCTGGCCCAAAATAAATTCAGAGCAATGTATATTGGTTCAACAAAATAGATTCAGAGTAACCCCGCCACTCGAAACTATCAAAATATGTCATCTCCAATTGAAGGTCCAAAGCTAGGCATGTTGAGTAATTGAGTGAAGTTTGTAATGCTTTCATATCCATGCGAGTCTTCATGTAAAGTTGGCTCCGCTGGATGATTTTCTTTTTTCTTAGGACCCTTTTTTGCACACTTTTTCCCCTGCTATATGTGAAAATTTAGACAGTAGACAGTGGATTAAATTACATTTGAATCATATATTGTGTGATTCATATACCTTAGATAATGGTGCAGTAGTTGTATCCGGTCCTATCTTTTTTGCTTTGTACTGCCGTTCATACCAAGGTTTCCTTCTTTTAGAACCTTTGTCTTGCTTATTGACCTCTTTTTTCTTTAGACGTGCATCAGCCAGCGAATCATTTTGTGCTTCATGTGTAGTCACTTGAGCATTCAATAGATTGTTTGATGCTGGAGTTGTCACTTGAGCATTCAACAATACCCCTTTCACTTCCTTGCTAAGGTTATCAAGTGTATTTTCAATCAAAGTACAACATTCTTCAGAATTGGATGCTTCGGTCACCAAGTCATAAAATTTGTGAGATAGGAAATTTGTGCGGTGAAGGGCATCTATCTTTGGATCAGCAACTACAATCCTTCCATGACTATCTTGAACTACCCCTGCTCGTGCTTCTCTAGTCCACCGCTTCAAAATATAGTGTTCCGGAAGTAACTTAACATTCATTAAATCAAGGACTTTCAAGCATGTGCACACAATACTCCCAGTCTCTCAAACTGACCACAATCACATGATGCTATTTGTTCCAAACGGTTTCCTTTAACTTTCCATTCTTCTTGAAATCTTGGTTGCTCGAAAGGATAACCAATTTTCACCATGTATTCGGTTGGTTCATCTAGTGCTTCGGCACATGCTCCCAAAGACCTTCTGTATTCCTTCTGAAAAAACTCAAATATAACAGGGGTATAGAGTTTGCCGACTTGCACCAAAATTGGAGTTTCCATTCTGATTTTTGGTAAGTACATCCTAGAGTTAAATTCTGAATTGACCTCAACATCCCTTTTTACTTTGACAGCTCTTTCAAAATGCTGGAAGAATCGGACAATATCTAAATTTGACTTCAAATGATGCTTCAAGTCATTGTTGAGACTCTCACTTAATTGTGTGCTCCTCATACCCAAGGTAAAGGCATTCTTCATGAAACATTCAGCCCACTTCTCTTTTACTTTGTAAATACTATCCATCCAAGTTTGTGTTGGCACTTGACCTCTCATATTTTGAAAAGCTTCTTCAAATGTTTCTTGGTGCCCATGCTCATACATACAAGCACTAAAATCTGCGAGAAGAGTTGATTCTTCCTCCATATAACTAGATAAATGTTTGACAGCATTTTGCATAATGTGAAAAGTACACAATCCATGTTTTGCTTCTATGAAAACATGCCCAACTGCCTTTCCCATTGCTTGATCTTGATCGGTGTAGATGGTTCTAGGTTGCTTTTGGTTATGTATTGATAAGAAAGTAGCGAACAACCATTTGAAAGATTCATATGTCTCATCATAGAGAAGACAAGCACCAAAGATGACAGTTTCTCTAAAATGGTTGAAGCCAACAAACACACCAAACGGCCTATTTTCCTTGTTTGTTCCAAAAGTGGTGTCAAAGGTCATAACATCACCAAAATGAGCATAATCAATAATCATCTTGGCATCAGCCCAGAAAATGTTGGTTATCTTTTCCTCACAATCAAGCTGAAAATCATGTTTGAATGATGGATTCTCTGCAGCCTTGTCTTGAAAATATTTTAACATACTGCCCGCTTCACCATACTTAAGGTCTCTTTGGCGCTTAGTTCTCAAATGATTTCTGTGATCTAGGGGAGTGTAGCTCAGATTAGATGTTCCACCAACTCGTCGACTAGCAAACTCATGAGCAAGTTTTGGTGCAATACCGGAGTCATCAGCAATTTCTATTTCAAACGCCTGCACTTCAGAGATCATTCGTTGTGATGGCAGTAGATGGCATGCTTCGGGCAATTGAAGTATGTGGTTATGTTCAAGAAAGATTTCAGAAATTGCCCAAATTTCTGTCTCACGGTTGAATGAAAGGATCATACGAACTGGGCATCCAGTTCTAGTTTCAGCTCGAGGATTCTTAACAATAGGATCTCTTTTATGTACTAACTTTTTACCCTCTTTGGAACAAACCAACTTGCAGGATGTGAATTTGCCATCAAACTTGCTTTTGTTTTTACACCTCTGTCTGATGCTGAACCCTGTCCTTCCTCCATAATACCCCCAAAATTTCCAAGCCTCTACTAGGGTGCTAAATATCATGCCAACCCGAGGTATCCAAGTAGGCACAACATTTTCTCTACATAATACACAAGTTAAGTATGAGCTATGTCATTTAATTGCAGAAACAACAAGCAGCAAGCTGAAACAAGAGTTGCTTTGAAAAAGGGAGATGCATCTAGATATCTGTAAAAGGAACAAGCACTTTTTGAGAAAACGAAATGTTTATTCCCACTTACTTGTTTGAATCTGCATTGGGTTGATTCTCCATTAGTGATTCACTGCTGCAGCTTTGAATATTTAGCAAATCAAAGCCTGGCTATTCTAATCTGGAGCTCATGTTGCAGGAAAGGAGCAGAGAGAAAGAAGAAGGACAAAGTGCGGGAGGACCAAGAGTGTGGTCTCTGTTTTTGGCGCCAAATGAGCAAGGTTGTGGGGCTGGTGTCCTATTTTTGGCACCAAACCCACCAGGAAGTTGTCCGTTCCCTCCACAGCAAAAAGCAGCTGCAACTAGTAGTACTAGGAACAGTGCAACTAGTAGTACTAGGAGCAGAACCGTTGGATGTCTAATATGTGGTGCAGATTGACACAGTTAGGGTCCTGACTTTGCAAGCAGACGATTTGGTTCCCCGTCATTCACACCCACGCTCCCGCTCCACCTTGGCCTCACCTCAGAAGAAATCCTTCCGCCGCTGCCGTCGCTGCGACGCCCGCGAGCACGTCACCCGCGATTGCCACGATCCGGTCAGGTGTGCCCGGTGCGGCCGCTCCGGCCACTGGGCAAAGGACTGCCTCGAGCTTCGCCACCTCCATTCCTCGGCTCGGGCTGCTCCAACTGCTTGCCGCCCCCGTGCCGCCCCTGCGCCCGCTACTTCGTCGATGGCCTTCCCGTGCGACTTGGGCTTCCCCGGCATGGAACTTGTTGGCGACACGGCCACGCGTGGCATGGACTACCTCGGCACCCCGGCGACTCGCCCGGCCTCGGACTGCGTCACCATGGCGACATCCTTCGACCTCGACACCTCGCAGCTGGATTGGGAGCGCTCCGCGCTCGTCGTGTTCGTCCTCGCCCCGCCGCCGGGCACTGACGGCACCACCATCGAGTCCGCCTTCCGGTGGGAATTCAACCTCACCGCCGCGCAGCTCCACGTCAGCTCACACTTCCCGGAGCCGTACTTGGTGAAGTTCGACTCGGCATTTGGGCGTCATCGACGGCGCAAGCCGCGGCTCTTCGTCCACCACGCCTGCAACCATCCCTCCCTTGGGACGAGATCGCGTGCGCAGCTCGGTTCGCTCGAGCCGTTCGCGGAGCTCTCGTCATGGCGACGACAACGGCGTCGACGACGCCCGTGGTGAAGATGATGGACACGAGGGCAGCCGCGCGCACTCTCGCGTTGGCAAAACGCGCAGCCATTCGAAGCTCGGCCAACGGTGTGACGATCGGGAGACAAGACGCACCGACCGCCACGACGACACGGACGACGAGGATCGCCGTCGCCATGACGGTGGTTCCCGGCGCAGCCACTCGCGTCGCCCGAGCATCGGCGGCTCCCCCTCCGCCGCGAGCATCGCGACTGCGAACGCTCTCCCGCGCCACCGGTCTCCAAGCCGCGGCCACGATCGTCATCGCCAAACGTCGGCCGCCACGGCACCACCTCCACCTCTCGCATCGCTCATCATCGGCCCTATGCTACCGCCGATGGTGGAGCCGACGCTCAACGACGAGGAAGTCACGCATAAGCTGAAGGAGCTCATGACTACTGGCCTCGCGGCGGCTAGCACGGCCATGCCGGAATTCCTTGGCGCCATGTCGCCTGTCGCTCCGCTCCGCGCCGCGCCGCTACGCCGCCACAGCCATCCCCGTTCAGCGCCACCTGCCGGGATTGGCTGCAGGGCATCAGGGCTTCGCCGCCGACCCTCTTTGCAGCCTCCTCGCGGCTTGCCTCCCCGATTCTCTCTTTGGAGGTCGTTGCTGGCCGTTCGCCCGACGCAACGGTGCAGGCTGCCATCGCCGCGCACCCGGAGTTGAGCGCTTGGGCTTGTCGGAGGATGCCGCGCTGCTGGACGCTGCCTCTGCCTCGCCGTGCATCCCCGCCCGCGACATTCCTGATTCTTGGGAGGGAGGTATCGGGAATGAAGCCTCGTCCGACGCGACGCCAGGCTCCGTTCTACACGCCTCAATCGCTGCTGCTGATGACGATGCCGACACGGGCTTGGCTGACATGGCGCTTTGCAACCTGGCAATGGCTGGCCTCGCGGACCTGTTCGACGAGGGCGATGGTGGGACTGACAGTGGTGCTATCTCCTCTGTCAGGTCTCTTTTAGCCCTCCCCCGGTGCCGCTGCTGCCGTGCCCCACCGCGGCCATCCCTGAGCCGGCTCTGGGCACGACTTTGATCGAGAATGCTCAGGACGTCGCAGCGCGCCGCAGTGCGCGTCTGGGTGGCAAGCCTTGCATGCCCGCGATGGACAAGGCCGTGAGGGTGCTGAGCAAGAAGCTGGGGTTGACATGGAGGAGGAGCTCCCAATTATGACAGCGCGCAAGCTATACTTGGATCAGTACAAGACCACAGTGCCAAACAACAGGCTCAAGGCACTGTCGAAGCTGTTCAAGCTGACTCTGCCTTGCTTGGCTGAGGTGGATGATGCCCTTGTGGCCATGGCGGGACCTGGTGGGGTGGAGATCGCCCCTGCTGCGGAGCTGGAATCCAGCGCTTAGTCTGCTTGCTAGAAGCATATGTTCGTCGTTTCGTCGTCTGTTCGTCTAATTCGTCATGTTATCTGCAACTTCACTTCATGCTAGCTCGAGGTGGGCATGTCACCTCTCTACTGTGCACTGCAACTGCAACTACAACTGCATCGTTTTCACCATCAGCGCAACCCTACACGCTTTGATAGATCATCATCTACTCCAATGAATAACCCCATCCTCGACTTCGCCAACTGGAACGTTCGGGCCTAAACGACCAAGCCCGCAAAGACATCGTCCACTCCACGCTTGACAACACCCCATGTCACATTGCTTGCCTCCAGGAGACGAAGTTGGACTTCATCGACCAAAGCACCGCTGCTTTCATCAGAGGATATCGTCTCCGCTCTTTCACGCACAGACCGGCCACGGCACCCGTGGAGGGATCCTTTTACTTTGGAACGAAGACCATGTGACTATCACCAACATCCACACTGGAACTCATCTCATCTCGGCTGGTGTGCGCATTTTGGCTTGTGGTACCTCGTTCAAGCTGACCACCGTCTACGGCCCTAGCAATGATGCGGATAAGAGGGCTTTCCTCGATGAGGCGATCGCTTGCGCCCCCCAGAATGACGAGAAATGGTTGATTATTGGTGACTTCAACCTCATTTATCAAGCCTCAGACAAGAACAACTCCAACCTCAACTTCCGTCTCATGGGCCAATTCCGTCAGGCTTTGAATCAGTGTCAACTCAAGGAGATTAAGCTCGACCGTGCACTTGGAGCAACGAGAGGATTGACCCCACTCTGGTCAGGCTCGACCGTGCATTTCTGCAATGCCAGTTGGGAATTGGCTTTTGGGAACCATGCTCTCAACGCCCTATCCTCGTCCCTTTCGGACCACTGCCTGTTGATGCTGTCAAATATGTGCGACCCAAAGCGTCCGCCTTCATTCAGATTCGAGAATTTCTGGTGCAAGATGCCGGGATTTCTTGAGGTGGTCCAGGATGCTTGGGCGGAGCCAACCTCCCACACCCAACCTGTGCATATCTTCAACCACAATATGAAGCTCACGGCTAGAAAGGTCCGGGTTTGGAGCAAAGGGCTTTTCTCCGACCATAAGCTTCAGTTCATTATGGCCCTGGACGTCATCCTGCAGCTGGATATTGCGTAGGATCATAGGTCCCTTTCTGAAGGGGAGAAGACTCTTCGCACGGGGCTTAAGCGGTGGGTTCTTGGGCTTGCGGTCTTGGAGCGCACTCAGAAACGGCAGGCGTCCAGGATATCTAATCTTCGAGAGGGGGATGTGAACACCAAATACTTCCACCTGCGTGTCAACTCCAGACGAAGAAAGAACCACATCCACCGTCTCCGTCAAAATAATGGGTGGCTCTCAAACCACGAGGACAAGGCTACTCTCATCTTTGACCACTTCTCGCAAACTCTGGGGCCGCCTATTCCTCGCTCGTTGGACTTGAACTGGGAGGCGATCAACCCTGCCGTTGGGGAATTGGAGGATCTGGCTCTCCCTTTTTCCGTTGAGGAGATCAAGCACGCCATTCATGAGATGCCGCACGACAAGGCGCCTGGGCCGGACGGGTTCACCACTGCTTTCTTCTCTTCATGTTGGGATATCATCGGACATGATTTTATGCACCTCATGGACGCCTTCTCGGAACTCTCCATCAACAACTTCCACGTCATCAATTCGGCCAATATTGCTCTCTTGCCGAAAAAGGAGGGTGCTGATGCGATCTCGGACTTCCGCCCTATAAGCCTGATCCACATCGTGCCAAAAATAATCGCCAAGGCTATGGCGATCCGTCTTGCTCCCAAGATGAACGACTTGGTCTCGCATTGCCAAAGCGCCTTCATTAAGACTAGAAGCATCTACGACAACTTCATGTACGTGCGTAACACCGCTAGGCGCCTTCACCGCAATCACACTCCCATGCTTCTCCTCAAGCTCGACATCGCCAAAGCCTTCGACTCCATGAGATGGGATTATCTGCTTGATATTATGCAGCGTCGGGGTTTCCCTCAAAGATGGCGCGCTTGGATGTCCATCCTGTTCTCCACCGCTTCGTCCCGTGTTATGCTTAATGGCATCCCTGGGCTTGAGATATTGCATGGCCGTGGCCTCAGGCAGGGGGGATCCCCTATCTCCCCTGCTTTTCGACATCGGCATTGATCCGCTCAACAGAACTCTCTAGCTGGCGAGTGAATCTGTCTTGCTTCAGCCTATTCCGGACAGGCTTGCCGCCCTTCGGGTCTCCCTCTATGCCGACGACGCGGCTATCTTCCTGGTTCCGACGGCCAACGACATTACCAACCTTGCTACCACCCTACATCACTTTGGGGAGGTCACTGGGTTGGTCACTAACATCGCCAAGAGCTCCATTTCTCCCATCAGATACGCAGACATCGACTTGGCGGCAATCCTGAATGATTTTCCGGCTGCTATCGCCCAGTTCCCAATCAAGTACCTTGGTCTTCCAATTTCACTTGGCAGGCTGCGCCGAGCGGATCTCCAGCCCTACATCGATAAGGCCGCGGCTCGTCTCCAACCTTGAAAGGAAGATTCTTCACTCAGGCGGGCTGTGTCGCTCTGGTCAAGTCGGTTCTATCTGCCATGCCAATCTTCCTCTTGACGGCTCTCAAGGCGGATAAACGCACAGTCAAGGCTTTTGATAAACTGAGACGAGGCATGCTGTGGAATTGCAGCGATAAGGTCAGCGGTGGCAAATGCAAGGTCAGCTGGGATAAGGTGTGCGCCCTAAAATCCTCGGAGGGTTGGGATCCTCAATTTGGATAAATTCTCCAGGGCTTTGCGCCTAAGGTGGCTTTGGCATGAATGGGTCTCCCCTGACAAACCTTGGTGGGGTCGGAAACTCCAAATGACACCTTTGATCGGAATCTCTTCAACGCTGCAACGGTTGTGACGGTGGCGACGGCTCAAATCTTCTTTTTGGGGATCATCCTGGCTGAATGGCCTCCCTCCCCGGATCATTGCCCCTGCCATCTTCAAGGCCTCCCGCCGCAAGAACAGGTGCGTCCAGGACGCCCTCGCCGACGACAAATGGATCTCGGACATCGCTGTCGAGAACTTCGCCACGGATCACATCGCTCAATACATTCTCTTGTGGGATCTCATCCAGGACGTCGCCCTGGTCCCGGGGACCACGGACTCCATTTCCTGGACGCTTACCACCACTGGGATTTACACGGCTAAGTTCGCCTACAAGGCACAGTTCATCGGAGCCATCGCTTCCCCTGTCATGGGCATCGTCTGGAATTCTTGGGCTCCTCCCAAATGCTCTTTCTTCGCCTGGCTCGCTGTGCAAAACAGATTGTGGACCTCGGACCATCTTGCGATCAGAGGCTGGCCTCACCAGCCCACATGTCAGCTTTGCAGATGCCATCCTGAGACGGCTAGACATATTCTTTTCGAGTGCAGATACTCAAGGAGGGTTTGGGCAGACGTGGCCATATGGCTTAAATGCCCAACCTTGTTGCAGGATATCGGGTCGGGGAGACCAACTGTTCTCGATTATTGGAAGGCGATCGTGGCCTCTAGCTGCTCTTCCCGGGAAGGGCTTAAGACGGCGACCATCCTCATCACTTGGGAGATATGGAAGGAAAGAAACGCCAGAGTCTCAACAACAAATTCATCATGCCCTCCCTCCTGGTGCAGAATATTAAGGACGAGCGAGGAACTGATCCTCGCTGGTGCTAAGAGACTTGCAAACCTTACTGACTAGGCTCCTTTGGCTTGAAGGGACCGGGGGTTTGCTGCACTGACCTACTCCGTCCGATGACGATCTACCTTTCCGAGAGACTAGATGGAGTTGGGTGACTTAGTTCTTTTGCGGGACTACTATAGGCTGTTTCAGCTCTTTGTAGTCCCTTTGTTCGCTTTTTAATTTGGCATCGGCCGTATCGTGTTTGTTCCTTCTATATCAATATAAGGCAAAGCTTTTGCCCCGTTTCAAAAAAAAAAAAGCACAGTGGTGCCTAAATAAAATGCAACCGGCTTTGTTTCTTCTCTGCCATTAATCCATTTTTTAAATACTTATAACTTATAAACTGGACATTTCTCAAACTGTCCTTCTACTATAATACATGTGAATGTGGTTAAATGCATTTAGTTGTCCGACTTTCCAGAAGACTGCTAGGAGATGTAAGCATGTATATATAGAACGCATTCATGTTCTTTTGAAATTTTATATTCCCTTATTGGAGTCTGCTTTTGCACATTAATTCAACACAAAAATAAGGAAAACATATGCCCATCCAATATGGCATCGTCACCTATGCATAAAAGCTCCTGTCCCACATCCTTTTCCATGCAGTATACAATAATCTTTGATCGATTCTCACTACCTTGAAGGAGTCCTCTCCTGTTTGGCTGTCAGGAATCAAACTCCAACTGCGCGTTGCGCAGTAGGACGAGTGGGAAGACAGCAACAGGATTTGTTGATCCTCACTGGTGACAAGGTAAAAATTGGTTTAGATCAGTGTTGGCAATCTTTCTTGAGAGCCATTGCTTTGCTATTTCAGATATGATATACAGATGTTTGTCTATTGTTTTTATGTCATATAATTAATGTTTTCTGAAACCAATTGTGAACTTCTAATGACACTAGAGAAAAAATTGCATAGATCATTAGAAGTTAATTTGTATTGAATTAATTTCCCTTTTGCCAAACTTTGGGCTTTGAGCCATCGGTGAATATTTGATTTGTGTGGTCTGGAGAACACCAGCTCTCTCTTATTTTCTCCATCATTTACTTAAGTCCACACATCTTATTTACGATGCCTCTTAACTTCTACTATTTGATATAAAGTGATTGTAATTTGTACACTGCAATCTTATGTTGTTATCCTAGCCAGGGATAATTATATTGAGTTAGAGGGATAATGGTCAGGTGCTTCCGCCACTCTATTATCTTAATACATTATATTTTGAGGGCTTCCATTTTAGTTGTAGAACTCAAATGGAGTAAGAAATTTTAATAATTTCAGATCTCTATACTTGAAAAATGGAATTGTCATTGTTGCTTCTGCTATCATCCCGTCCTGAGGGATACTGACCAAACAACATGTGGAGTTACGCTATGGCATGATCATGTACCAGACTTTGTATCTCAATTAGTTGTCAGCGATCTCGCTGCAACAGATCAATAAAGACCATAGTTCCCTGTCAAAAAAAAAAAAGTTTCATTATGATTGGGTTTCAGAGATGTTCTCACACATATTTCCATGTCCTTAGTCTTGCACATTAAAGGTTTAATTTGCGGTTCTTAGCTCTCCTATTTGGGAGCACAAAATTAACACAAGCTTACATCAAAATGATATTTACTAGGTGGAAATTTAATAGTACTGTGAAATTCTGTGTATGTAGTCATGATAGCCTGACTTAAATGGAAAATTTCCATTTATATTTGCTTTCCTTAGAAGCTCCATTAAGTTATATCATTTTGTTTGACGTACATTATCTTATCTATTTGCATGAAGTTGCAATTTAGATAGAAAGCATCTCATCATATAAACCAACCAAAAGATTATTTCAGTGACACTTTCACCAATATAAAAATTTGAGTGCAGTGAACAACTGCATATAGTTTACAAATGTTTTCTATCATGTTAAAAAAATAGATATCTCAGGTAGATTTCTTGGCAACATTTTTATATGACTCTATGCTTTGGTCAGATCTATTTGAAGCTATCGGAAGATTTCCTTTTCAGGCCGTGATGTCTTCTGGACATAGAATTCTGTTGGCTGCACCCTCTCTGTCACTTTCCACTCCCCAGGACTATGAGAGATGATCAGGCCATGCTTTCTTTATAAAGAATCTATTAATGTCGGGATATAATATAGATATTGGAAATCTGGATCATTTCTTGACCTCAATGTATCTTAGAAACTAGCCATTGTTGTTGAATAATTCACTCCCTTAATGTAATGCTATCAGTTTAAACTGATGTGAGTTTCCGATTGATAAAAGTGAATTTGAAATATGCTTTTACAAGTGATGAAACAAATTAAAAAAATATTTTTCACAAGCAATTACATCTATACATTTTAAATGGAAGTAAACAAACTAGCCTGTGCAGTGCACGGGTTGACGACTAGTATATGGTAATTTGAAAGAGAGAATCACAAAAAACGCCGGTTTGACACAGAAAAATATCTCAGTCCATACACGACACAATAGTTTGACTTTGCTCAGAGCTACACATAACCACATGTATGGGTGCAGCGCTAGCACAATGGCACTGGCACGGCTTTGAGAGGTGTAACCATGTTTAGAGATTTCCCAAACCTGTCCCTAACGTCAACATCGCACGGCTGCATCCCTCGGGCAGCCTCCACTCGAACGCATGCAGCAAGGACGCGAGGATCAGCACCACGGCTCTCGTCGCCATTGGCATCCCGGCATGCCCTCCTCCCGCCCCAAACGGCATGAACTCGAACCGGTCCTTGCCCCGGAAATCCATGTCCGCCGCGGCGAACCTC